>JAYEVD010000270.1:0-232738 GCA_036346405.1 Phyllostachys edulis | reverse complement strand
GAAGAGAACTTTGCCTATGCCCATGTAGGCTCGTGTAGGCTGAAGGGCTATGACGGCATGGGGATTGGGATGCTACGTGCGAAATGAGGGGGAGCCGGCCGGGGGGCTGGAGTCGCTGCTTCGGCCGGCTGCCGCACGGAAGACCAGATTTGAGAGTCCTTAGGGAGGAGGAGAGCAGATGCGGCTTGTGTCGAGAGAAACAAATGCGGAGTGAGTGAGGGACCGAGGCTGGCGTTCGGGGTCGGGGATGGAGTGGCTGGCAATGGGATAGGGTTTTCTCAGGACCCACCTGTCAGGGTAGATGCCAGAGAAGTTGACAAGATTTATAGCTGTCACCTTTTCACTTTCCACTATTGACAAACGGTATACGAACTATATTACCAAAAAAAAACTCCTGATTGGCGGCTGGCGGATAAACCACTCATGTAAACACTGTGCAAATTGCACAATTGGTCAGGACGATGATACAGTCCAAGTCTGGTGTTGAACAAGCATATGGACAAACTTATTTCATAGCAACGAGAGGCCATGATATAAAATCTGGGGTAACTCAAATGTAATTGACAGCGTGAACGTTCCGCGATGTTTTAGAAGATCTAAGCCATGTTATAATGCCAAAACTTGAGATTTGAGGTCGATTCCATTGAATACAAATGTTCCCAGCAATGGCACAAACTGCTTGGTGACCAGCTGGAAAAGGGAGGAAATATGGTTAGCAAGATGCAAGAACAAATACTACATACTACAAAACTATTAATGGTTATCCCTCCACAAATTTCAGTCAAGAATGCATAACCAACCTTAATTACTTCTTGGGAAGCCACTCCACCAATGAAGGCAGCCACCGGATGAATCTCTGCACCCCCAAACCGGCACACTTCAGCAATCAGGTCATCGGACAAGGATGCCCCGTTCAAACCCATGTCACTTAGCACTGACACAGCAACCATCTTCAGCCTAGGCACATCCTCATCAATCTCACTATTGAATCCAGTGCGTATTAGTATTATAGAAACAGGATTTCTTTGTTAAAAGTGTGATACCATAATGTTCACCAAAAACTAATGAACATTCTTCTCATGTACCTGTTGAAGATTCCAGGTAATCTGTTATAGTTGGCAGCGAATCGATCAACAGCACGTAGCAGAATATAGAAGTTCATCATGCTCTTGCGTAACAAATTTGCTTGTTATTTGAGAAGCCATTTAGTTTAGAAAGTAAATAAAAATAAAATATTGACCAAGGGCTAGCCATTCCAAAAGAAAATAATTCACACACAATATTCAAAGCAAAGGACGAAACATAAACTGACTCCAGCATAATTTCTCCACCTACGCAAATGTTGCATTGCATACTGCAGTGCGGTGAACAACAATTGGTTGAAAAAACTAGCATTCGTAACAAGAAACTGAAGCTTCATGCCACTATTGATAACAAGCAAATGAACATTCTTCCATAAGTTTGATGCGAGCATCCATGAATCAACAGGAATAAAGCCAAGTATTTATGAGCTGAGTATTGATGGGATGGCCAAGCAAAATGCTCTGCTCTGAAAGCCCAGAATCAGGACGACCATGGAATTTACATTACAATTCTTCATAGTTTCACGAAATTTTGCTTACTAATCTTTGACGCAATGCTAATTCCACTATATTCTAGAATTAGCTAGTTCTAGAGTGACATATTTGGTCAAAAAAAAAGGTATTGTAGTCAAAAGGATGTGCTGCAATTTTGTGACTCGCAATATTGCAGCAAATGTAATTGTAGTAGTAGAAACATGTATAGCATTTTTTGACCTTGATTATTGCAACACAATATATACATGTAACACTGCATAGAATTGGTACTTGGCAACCTCAAAGATGCCATAGTTAAAGTACATGAACAAAGAAAATTTACGTCCTATACAACTGAAGAAATGAACCAGCAAAATAAGAGGAATAGATGCTGACCAGCAGTCTTCATTAGTGAAGTACTTTTGAACTTCAGAAAGAATAGGAGAGCTAAACTCCTCCTCCATACTACGGTATCTACAGACCTAGACAATATAAATCACTCAATGACGAGAAAATTGATGCCTTGAGGCAAACAACAAACGAGAGAGATAAATGCCAGATTAACAACAAACCGATCAAAATGATTTTTTTTGGGCATCTTTCTACAATATTGATCAATCAAAACTAATTGAAATTAACAGCTAAGAATAAGCAGTTGTAAGAAATTTGAACACAACATGCCCTTGGGGATAGAAATTAAACCATGGGAGTTGCATTGCGAAGAATTTCAGAGTTGCGTCTCTTGTGTAATTTACTCTACATTACTCTTATTATTTTATTTTATTTTTAAACAAGTAAGCAAGCAGTAATCAATAGTCAGTACACCATGTGCATAGAATCAGCTTTATTCAATTTATCAAATATGGTGTGGACAACAAAACACTGCAAGGTTCTTCCATAACTAAACCCAATCAGCTGTCACAAGCATCAAGCACATCATGCAATAAGATGTACAGGTAGCAACCATAAACAGAAGCTACAAAATATATATTTGAAGAAAGCAACTTACTCTGAGTTTTCTAGCATTTTTACAAAACATTTTGATATATGTCCTTGAAATAGAATCAGGGTCTCTGCCAATTCGCTTCAAGATTTCTTTTACACGATGCTCCATGTCTAGACAGTCAAATTCAGCCTTAGATTGATAAATCTTTTGCAGGCTCACATAATACCTGTAAAGGTCAGAAAAGAGAGAGTTTACCATATTCATGTAATAGAAAAATAGTTATGAAAACAGAAGTTGAATCTGAGATCATAGCAAAGCTGGCTGACGGCTGCAAGACACTGACTCGGTAAGTGATGTCATATCAGGTATTGTTCCCTCAAGAGGTAGCTCACCATTGCCCTCATTTGCGATAAATTCCTGTAAATAGTGAAAGAGAAAGCAATCCAAGTTGAGACATGGAAAACCATGCTAACAAAGTAGTATCGACCGCACAACAAAAGAAAGTGCAAAACACATGTTGTGCAACTTTAGCAGGTCCTGTAAAGACAGTTCGTGAATAATCCACCATTTTAGCAATAGGTCAGTTTAATTGTGTCCTGTCAACTTATATTCATCATGCAAGCAGCTTCCCACAGACAACATTTCTAGGGCTTATTTGCTCTAAATGGGGCACCTCCAGTAAGCCAGCTCATAAGGGGCTTTAGCTTATAAGCCTGCAAAGCCCAAAGCAACCTACCATTGGTTGCAGCTTATATAAGGTTCCTAGCTCAAATAATGAATTAAGACTTTGGCTCTGACTCGAGTTTTTAAGCCCAAAAACTAAACCTAGAACAAGGCCAAGCAGGTTCTTTGAATATTATTGAGACACCTCAACTACATCGATGGACTGAGATTTTAGCACGAACGCAACCAGGGAATAAAAACCCGGCGATGCTTAACTCTCGATGGATCGAGATTTTAGCACCTAACGCAAACCGAGGAATAAAACCCGGCCGGAATCGGCGGTTACCCGTCGGGTCCGGATACGGAATCCCGGCCGGTTTTTCTAGGTTTTGCAAGTTCAAATTCTAATTTTCGAATTTTGGATGGTTTTTAATCAAATTCGAGTGAATTTCATCCGAAAAAAAAACCGGGAATTCCGGTAACCGGCCGGTTACCGTTCCCGGTGGCTGGCCAGGAAACTGCCCCTCTCCGGTTATGTGATCCCTGAACGCAACTATAGGCTATAGCAGTATAATACAGTAAAAAGAATATTTCTGTTATGGTTTTAACAACAGCAAAGGGTATGAAGAGTGCCTGGCATCTCACATAATAGATCAGTAGCAAATGAATTAGCATTCAACCATAAGGAAGGCCACAAACTTTTAAGCTTAGTATTTTAGAAATTGAGGTACTAATACTTATAAAAAATAAAAAAACCATGGCCTAACATAAGCAAATAAAAGAAGTCACCATTCAGTATGTGTGAATCATAATGAAGATTTACCTTCAAAGCAGCCACTAAAACCCAGAAATCTGAAGAAGATGAATTGACTTCAGCAGAACTATCATCAATTATCTGACGGATCTCGTACCTAACAGAAATCAATCATGGATTAGAACTTGCGCTTCTGCACAGGGGTATGTATGTTATTTCGTGTAAGACTAAATAACTGAATATGTGCATCATGGGCGACATGAATATACAACTACACAGCAGATTTTTGGAAATGAGACTATTTAGAGTAAATCTACAGAGTACAGTTATGAAAGGTGTACAATATCCTTGTCTTAATAGTACAGTATCCCGAAAGTTTTCTTACAACTCCATGTATTAAATCATTCCAGACGGCATGTAGCCGCCATTACTTTCATGCCATCAAGTGTGCAAGCATTAGGTGACACGCAGTGATTGTTACTGTTTAACTGGCATAATCACCATACGGTACAGCAATACTAGCTGACACCCATTGCAGGCCTTGATACTGATTAAAGAAAGGATAGAGAGGCACTAAATGGGATCATCATTCATATACAGTTTGAAGATAAGCCTGTGACTGAATATCCTATCATATGCTTGCACCAGTAATGAATGGCATGTTACTCTCAGAAGATGATACAAAGTACACTTCTGAATAATTGTAAATCCTACAATAAGAGTATGTATCTAGAAAGTTCGTAAAAGGGATATACAGAAATTAAGCTATGGATGGAACTCAGATATTGCAATCATGCTATCTTTGATCAACCACTGAAACCACTAATACCAAGCTCTTACATCAAACATCTAAACAAAATACCAAAGGCTGAATATTTTATAGGCAGAAAGCTGGATATGGCGCTCAATGTGAAACCGCATTGCATATTATATGATTCAGTAAATATGCGAAACCACCATTGATTCGAATGAAAGCTATATGTGTAAGCTTGGGATCCAGCAGTTGGCTGGCACCACACAGGTTACATTTGTTATGAATATTGTGTGTATATTCATAAGGCCCAATGGGCAATATATATAGGAAGTACAAATGGGATATTACAAGGGAATATGCCATACACAAATAAGGAAATACAAAAGGCATATAAGATTTCTATTCTAACACCCCCACCCCCTCCCCCTCAAACTCATTGTGGATCACACGCACTGAGTTTGGAGAGAAAATACAAATGTTGTACCCTAGTCTGTGGCTTCATAAAGATGTCAGCAATTTATAACTCTGAAGGCACAAACTGTAAATCAAGTACTCCCTCCTGCACCTGTGAGTGAGTGTATGAAGTATCCACACCAATGTGCTAAGTGAGCTCATGCTTCACTGGGTCACAGGCGATACTGATAACACCTATACTATCACACAAAAGAGTCATAGGTTCCATCACAGGCACACCAAAATCTACAAGTAGACACCTCAACCAAGTAATCTCTATTGTCATTGTTGTCATAGCCCTCAACTCAGCCTCTGCACTTGAACGGGAAACTGCAGTCTACTTCTTTGTCTTCCAGGCAAGCCAAGAAAAACACAGTAAGCAGAAAGAGAACGACGATCGGAAAGATCACTAGCCCAGGTCGCATCGGAGTACGCCTGAAGCTGTAGCGAGGTGGAGCTCGGGAAAAACAAACGACGAATACCACGCAAGTAGCGAAGAACGCGAAGAAGGTGATTGTGGTGAAGATGGGTAGGACGAGTGTAACATCCCAAAGTTCTGTTACCAATTCTAAATTAATAAAATTATTATTTTAATGGATTTCCTGAGTTTTTAAAGAGTTTTCCTGATTTTCTAAAAATTTAAAAGAGTTGTATTGCTTTTCTTGGATTTCCTAAAATTTTAAAAGTCAAAAAAAAATTTTATTTGAGTTTCTGAGTTTGTTGAGGATTTAAACTTAAAAAGGATATTTTAATTTATTTATTGAATTTTCTGGATTTTGAAAAGGCTTTTCCTATGTTCTAGAAATTAAAAATAATTTATGTGCAAAAATAAAGGCCAATTTAAGGTTGGAAATAATTTTATTAAGTTTAAAATATGTTAGGAAATTTCTGAGAAATTTTCCTTCAATTTTGAACCCCTTTTGCTATTTTCTAAAAGCCTAATCGATTTGTTGTATTTTCTCAAATTCGAAAATCACTTAAAATCTCCAAAACCTTTATCGGGCTGAATCTTTCTTCCAGCCCATTCTTTCCTTCCTCTCTCCTCACCGCTTGGGCTACCGCACCAGCCCACCTCCTTGGCCCATTCTCGCCGCCCCGCTTCCATCGCTGCTCCTCACTCTCTCGTCGGCAATGAGCCCACCCATTAGGCGCTCTTCCTTCTCCTTCTTCTTCCCATTTAGAACGCCCATGCTCGTCTGGGATTCACACCAAGACGTGCCTCACTGCTCGCGCCATGTCGCCACCCATCCCTTGTTCCAGACTCGCTCACAGAGCCTCAAGTCGCCGCGCCCATCCTCGTGCCCATGACCTTGCCCATGCCGCGCCGAGCACAGCACCGCCTGTTGTCGAGCCGCTCAACCTCTCCCTCTCTCCACCCCTAGCTCTATAAAGAAGAGCACGGAATGCCCCTCTTCCTCCTACTTCCGTCCCCGCAACCCTCTCCCTCTCTCTCGCTTTCTTCTCAGATTTTGAGCTCCAACCTCTGGCGGTGAAGTGTGCTTCGTCGCCATTCTTGCGCCTCCGGAGCTCCTCCGGCGGTTCTTCACCGACATCGCAAGGTCAGAAGCTACGTGGTGCCGCGACCATCTTCCTCCAAGGCCACGGACAACCGTCACCACCTTCAACTACGCCATTACGCTTTTTCCTCGCCACGGCCATATCCTTGAGCTCGTCATTGGAACCTTGAGCATCGGACTCCTTCGCTGCGTTTTCCTTTTGGTACCCTAGCCAAGGCTTGCCATGGCGTAGCGCCGGCGAGCCTTGCACCCGAGCCGCCATTTTTCTACTGAAGTGGCACGGCGGTCAGCCAAGACTCGGTGCTTTTTGCCCGTGTCAAGCCATGTGGTCAGACACGCGTGTATGCTTGCTTGGCGACCCTTTATTCCATGGGCTTCGGCCCAAAGATGGACCAAACCCATTTTCATGGACCCGGTCCACAAGACCCGGGCCCACATGTTAGTGGCTCACCCTTTTTCCTTTGAAAAATAATTCCAGCCAAAAATCCATAAATCCCCCTGCTGACGTCATCGTGACGCCTAACATAAGCAATATCAGGACGAGTGCCCACAAGATACACCAAACTCCCAACAAGATGGCGATATTGAGTAGGATCCTCAAGAAGATCACCATCGCTGTACGAATCTATAGGGATAGCTCTATAGAGTCTCAAGAAGGCGAAGTGTCGGTCAGACTGCATCGATCAAGAAGATCCTGGATATACTTCTGCTGGGAGAGGTAGTAGCCCTCAGACATGGAAGAGACCTCAATCCCAAGGAAGTACGTAAAAGAACCAAGATCAATCATAAAAATTGTTCACTGAGATGCTCCTTCACATACGTGATGAATGAGGAATCATCACCAGTGATGAGCATATCATCAACATACAGAAGAAGTAGTGCCCTACCCCGAGATGAGACATGAACAAAAAGAGCAGGATCGTGGGAACTGACATTGAAACCGACAACAGTAATCAGTGAGGTAAACGCGCAAACCAGGCACGAGCCTGTTTGAGGCTATAAAGAGCACGACGAAGACGACAAACGTGCCCATCGGGAACAGAATACATAGGTGGTAGCTGCATGTAGACCTCATGCAAAAAAAAAACCATTAAGAACGGCATTCTTAACATCCAGCTGAGAGATAGACCACCGACGAACAGAAGCAACCGCAACAAGAGTGCGAACAGTAGTCATATGGGCACCAAGGGCAAAAGTCTCATCGTAGTCACGACCGTGCTCCTGCTGAAAGCCGTGAGCCACAAGACTAGCCTTGTAGCGCTCGATAGAACCATCAGATCGGGTCTTAATCTTGTACACCCACTTGCACGTGATGTGTCAGTACAATATCCCAAGTCTCCATACGTCGAAGAGCATCAAGCTCTTCTCACATAGCGAAGCCGCCACTGTAATGAGCAAATTACCACGATAAGAACTAGACTCAGGATAGAGATAGCATGAGCTATCGAAGCAAATCCAAGACGATCGAGGTCGAAGGATGTCCTATTTGAAGGACGAACGGGAGCATCATCGGGAGGATCGATGCGGCATCGGCAAGATACCATGAAAGAAGATCGGTGAAGGACAAGGACACATGCGAGAGTGAATACCAGAGAAACGAGACGGTGCGCCGCAGAACAAGAGGCGTTGCGAGGCAAAGACCAGAGGCGGAGGTACAGAAGGAACCACTGGAAATAGACCAGGGGAAGACTGTTATAGTGGAGAAATACGTGAAGAGTCAGAAAGAGACAACCATGAAATCGACTCAACGGTGAAAACAGGACAAGGAGCCGAATCTCAATAGCAGAAAGGTCGAGATTCGTCAAACACGTCATCTCATGAAATCCTGATCCGTTGAGCGAAGGATCATAGCAATATAACCCTTATGCTCGGAACTATAACCAAGAAACACACACACAACTGACTGAGCTGATAGTTTGGTGCGCTCATGAAGCTGCAATAGAACAAGACAAGTACAACCAAAAACACGAAGGTGAGTGTACTTAGGGGCTCGAGAGCAGAGATGCTCTATAGGACTGACACTCTTAAGAGCAGTGGAAGGCTGCATATTGATGAGATACACAGCCGTAGAAACAGCCTCAGCCCAGAACAGTGGTGAAATGTGCGAGGCAAGGAGAAGAGTACGGGCAGTCTCAATCAGATAACGATGTTTGCGCTCAGCAACCCCATTCTGAGCATGGGCACCATGACAAGAAGACTGATAAAGAGTGCTCTGCTTAGAAAGAAATTGTCTAAAAGCGCAAGAATAGTACTCACCAGCAGAATTACAGCGAAAAGTACGGATGGAAGAATCAAACTGAGTATGAACCATCGTTGCAAAGCTACGATAGGCAAGAAACTGACCACGATTAGATATAGGGAAAATCCATGTAAAACGGGAATAATCATCAACGAAGATCACATAAAATTTATGCCCGCCTTTAGAGATAATAGGGGCAGGTCCCTATACATCTGAATGAACTAAGTCAAAAGGACAAGAAGACAAGGACTCACTAAAATGATAAGGAAGTTATAGCTGCTTGCCCAACTTACAACCCTTTCAAACATGGCTCTGTTAATAGTAACACGTCCAAGAACACCCTGACGAAATAATGAAGAAAGGCAAGACCCACACAAGTGACCTAGACGATGATGCCATTGCGCAAAAACTCCAAAGGTGGTGGCAAAGAAGTATGCGGAGGTAGACGAGAGTGATAGAAGCAAGCAAGTGGACGGAAGGTAGAGGCAATCAAAGATGTAGGACCCTGACGATCCCTATGGCGCCGGCCAGTCCCAAGTACCATCCCTGTCTGTCGGTCCTAGACGAAACAGGAGTGAGAGTCAAAACCAACCCTACAACCGAGATCGGTAAGCTAACCCACCGAGAGAAGCTGCATGGTAAGTTGGGGAACATGAGAAACAAATTGAATGTAAAAAATCAATAGACAAAAGAGTGCTCGACAAATGGTGTGACAGAGGAGTATCGTCAGTTGTCTGAACAGAGAAAGGAAAAACAAGAGGTCCTACTGAAGTAAGAGATGTGGAGTCCGGTGTCATATGGAAAGAGGCACCAGAATCCAAAACCCAATAAGTGCCTGGAGGAGACGTCTGAACTAGACTAGCGTAACTCGCCGAGCCGTGAGAGAGATGTCAAGTAGAGCCTAGCGTAATCGCGAACAGAGTCACCTCACCGAGAAGGTCCTAACGCGGCCGGGTTCTGCCCTCCCATCGGGAAGGACCGCCGCTTCTTGGATCGCCCATGCCCACTTGCATTGTTTCGCTTTTTTTGCAATCGCACAACTCTAGTAGTCGTGCTCAAGTTCTTGCAATAATTGCATTGAACCCCTTGAACCCAGTTGGTGCAAAAATAGAGCGAAACAGACACTGAGGAGGATCGTAGTCGAAAGTAAGTCGCTTGCAGTAGTCGAAGGGGTAGCAAGCCGCAGCGTAACAAATCGTCTGCTAACCCACGCACAAGCTCTCAAAGACGTAAACGTCGAAAAAGCCTCGGTGACATTTGGTCAGATGAGCGACCAGCCAGCTTGAGCCTCGACAGCTCAAACTCAGGCGAAGACGACGAAAGTCATAAAGACGGCGATCACGCCCGCTTTCTACACTTTATGACACTCCCGAGCGAGAAGAGCTTACCGCCCAACCGGGCGCTAGAGATCGGTCAGGCTCGAAAGAAGTCGCCGACGGAGAGTCCGGCGGTTGTCTTCAACTCATGTCAAGCGAAAAATCGAGCACCGCTGTTCTGCGGTATCGCCACGCAAGTATTCCCGCATCTAACAAGTGGAACGCAGACCAACAATGTCCGCTAGATGGAGTCGTCGACATCGACCACCGTGATGGCTCGAACACGTGCCTCATCAAGACACTAGCGCCGGCGTGTCTATGGCATACCGAAGGCATCATCGCCAGTTAGCGGCGGCCTTTGCCTCCTTCTCGACGGCCTCATCTTTTGCAGAAGGTGCAGAAGCAGGTTGTCTGAGAGGAGGCTGAACCGGCGACGGCGGACAAGGTCGAGCACCAATGACATGTCCCCAAAGGCGGAGACAATCAAGTGTGATCTCCATGAGTGAAGACCATAACCTGTAGTTCGTCCCATGGAGCTTTGTTCCTGAGAAAGGGGTCGTAGCTGATGCAATGGAAGTCATCGGTGGCGGCCGACAAATAGCAATGACGACCAGGCAACGAGGTCAACAGACAATACCGGATCCGCGCGGCTAGATCGACGTTCTGTTTTATTTTTTATTTTTGGGTTTATTTTTTATTTTTAGGTCGGCCTTCACCACTAAAAACCTGAAGGCCAAACAAAGACATCGCACACAGGGAAAGCTAAGGTTCCCCCTGCTGGCGGCGGCGGCAGGAGCATCAGGCGGAGCAGACGCTTGATGGGTCGGGCCGTGTCGTCCTCGGGTAGACTTGCTTGCTCGATTCTGACCGGCGGAGGAGGCGGCGCATGGCGGATCGCGCAACGGAAAGAGCTAGGTTAGTGCCTCACCACGATACCATGTTATGAATAATGTGTGTATATTCATGAGGCCCAATGGGCAATATAGAGAGAGTAAAAAGAGGATATTATAAGGAATATGCTATACACAAATAAGGAAATACAAAAGGCATATAAGGATTCCTATCTAACAACATTCATTAATTATGCAAAGCAGAGCGATAGCTTAATGTTAATTCAGTAGTTTTTCCTTGTGGTGTTTAAGAAAAGTAATACAGCTGATTCTGTTAAAAAATTATGCTCATACAAGTGAATTTAAGAATCAACTTACTGATTCCTGGAGTGACAGAGACTTTATACGAAGATTCCACTGCTTCTTTGTAGTTTTCTTCATCTACATTAAGCGTATGGGCTCGAATTAGGTCCTGATGAAAACAGTAGCTTAGTCAACAACCTGAAGGTCCTAAAAACACATTAGAAATTTGTTTACTTACTGGGCCAACGATCCCAAAAGCTGTACCTTAAATTCCTTTTTCTCTTGCCTAGTCGAAGGTAAGCGTCCATCACGTGAATCTGCCCATTTTTCTGCAAGCCTCACAAGGATAACAATGTATGGAGTATGCTTGTGCACAACAGGGTCTTTTTCATTTATATCAATTGAATTTGCAAATCTGTAAAACAAAAGTGTTAACAGCAACAATGATTTCCTCTAGAATGAGAAAATTATCATGCGACTTTTTATGTGAACAATCAAGGTATCAATATATTCTTACTGCTTGAGTTCAGTCCATGGATTATGAAGTCGTAAATCGTCCAAGAAGTGGTCTGGTTTCGATTCTATAACATTGTGCTCCTAATCAGAAAGTAGAACAAAAAAATTGTCAGCCTTCTCAAAATGCTTTGGCTCATGACTTCCTCACAACATGGTTAGGTAATATGTAATAGGCAGTGCAATATGAACTGTCAAACAATGATAACCAGCCAGACACGACAGCTTAGGTGGCGAGGCGTCATACACAACTAAACATCAAACAAACCAGAATTCAGAATAGCCAGCTCTTGCTGGTTGTGATAATGTGATTTCATGGTAATTTGATTGGGATTATGGGGCACTAAACATATTTGTTGGATAGATCTATCAAATTACCTTGACGCTGACCCTGATCAAACCAGTTAGACCATAGGAACGTGCAGCAACCAACACGATATCTGCTTTCCTGCAGATACCATCTAGTTTCAGTAAAGAACTCTCCGGAAGCTGCAGTAACAAAAACTTGGTATTAACAACTTTGTTTGAGAGAGCTACAGTGCACAGTGCACATAAATGTTTTGCCTAGCAATAGGCAAAAAAACTTAAACAGGAAAGTAGGAAACTCTACTGGCACCTATGTTAGCAAAAGCATGGGGATAAGTAAAACAGTAGTGCTGCTAACATAAGAGACCAAAACTATGAATATAGGCAAACTACAAAAATAATGTAAAGGCATCATATTCGCTTCTGCCCGATAAACCATTAGTTGCGTACACAGTCAAATACGCATATAGGAACCACATCACATTCCTAGCCTATGTACCCCAGCAGTTAGTCAATCATTAAGGAAACACATTGAACAAAATTTCATTTAAATGTTAATACAGACGCCTGTAAAAAAAATGGCATCACATGTATAGTGCATTCAACTTTTGGTGCAAATTAACTTTGTGTAATTGTATGAGTCAGGAGATTTCACTTGTGATAATCTTCTGTCAGCCACCATGTTATAAAAATCCAACTAACCAGTTAAGTTACACTTCTGTATAAGTAGAAGTCCTCATATTACTCCTTCTTAAGTTGTTACTTTAAGAAGGCAGGCTGGATATGCCTTAAGTGGATGCATATAAACTTGACATTGCAGTTTAATGGTTTGGCCCAATGCTATATGCTTGTCTGACAAAAAACATTAAAGCAGCACATGTCTACTGAATGGCCATATAACTATATAACCACTGACTACAATCGACGCAAGAGCAAGAATATCGAATTATTTCAAAAGTAAAAAAGGTGGTGATACATGAATACTAAGTGCAGTAGCACATAAAGATAGAAACCTGCATAAGGAGGGCAAATCAATTCCGACATACCAATAACCCCAAAGCTACCATGTACTAATCAGAAACATCGCATCTAAATTGCATCAGTAAGAATCATTCGTATATAATAATCATGATTCACAGTCTCACAGTCCACCCTTGCATGGACAAGCTGTCATGGTTATTAAGGCGGTAAGGCGAGGCGAGGCAACTCACCCCCCTAACACCTTTTAAGCGATAAGGCGTGAGGCGAGGCGACGCCTTACGCATCATAAGGCGACAGTGCAGAGCAGTCGATGGCACATCCCTTGGTTCCTATACATGCTCCTTGCCTCCTTGTTCCTATGAATGGCATTTCCCCTAAGTCAGTTCTATGAATCCTGATTCATGCAAAAAAAAATTAAAGGTCGCCCACGCCATTGGATGCATGCAAGATAAGAGTGCCGTGCCCAACGCCTGCCGCTGCCCGCCCGCCTCCCTCTTATCCCCACCTTAGCTAACGCAAACCATCGCTCGGCCTTAGCCCTCACACGCCTCCCCCATCATGTTGATCCTCCTCTCTCAGGTCCTCTCACGGCACACACTCGGTCAAGGCCTCCTCCTCTGGCTCTCGGCTCTCCGCTGTTACAAGCCTCCTCCTCGGCCGAGGAGGACCGCGACGACGACGGGGAGCCGGGAGGAGCCGCGCGATGAGGAACCGCGGGGGAGGAGGCAGCAAGGCGGGCTCTGGTAAGGCGGGGGCGATGCCTTGACCGTCGGAGGCGCCTTACCGCTTAGGCGACGCCTTGATAAGCATGCAAGCTGTTGAATAAAGCATAAACCAAAGAAACAACTTAAAATTTTACAGCTTAGGTAATATAAGGTACAAGAAACTAATCAAAGAACCAGTCAGTGATGACAAAAGGTACTGCACTATTTACAATCAGGTGGTCATACTGTTGTAACCGGCTTCTGCTGCGAAGGTTGTAGGGGTGATTCACCGGAGGATGAGGACGTTGAGTCCGGCGAGTCGGCGCCGTTTCCAGCAGTAGAAGGATAACGGAGATAGAGGAGAGAAATTAGATGGGTAGGGAATAGCAAACAGAAGGGAGAAATTTATTTCTTGCTTGTCAAAGTATTACAGCTGGTGCATATTACATAGTGCGAACAAGACTCGCTAACTACGACTATGACTCCTAATTAAAGATAGAAACTATTTCCTGGTTCTCCCTTCTCCGAATCCCTGCTGGACTCCTACTGTCGTAGCCTCTCCGAGTACTTGAATTTCTGCCAAAGCTTCCTTTCCTGGCATGGACGTTTCTCCTGGTGTGCACTGATCTTCACGAACGCTTCTCCTTTTCTGATACTGCTTCCCCCAATATGAGTCCACAGCACATACAGTATCTTATTATTATATATGCAGCAGGCATTTCCAGCAGTCATCCACCACGATCCACAGGTTTCAGTGGAGCTTTAATCATTCACCGTCCAGAGAGATTCGCTTCTTTCACAAAGTACAGCATAATATCTGGTGCATTACCCTGACTCTATAAACCTCCTAATCTCATTTCCTTAATCTTAATCTATCCCCATCTTTTAGTTTCACAGAAAGCATAAGTATTCATTCAGCAAAAGTTCTGATTACATAGAAAAGCACCAGCAAATTAATCACTGCTCTCACAATTTATCCTAAGAGTAGATCAAAGCACACACCTGAGTAGCAATGACAACAGTGAACTGGGAAAAGAAGGAAGGATTTGTGTCTATCAGAGTCACTGGAGACTCCTCAACAAACTTGGCTTTCACAGCATCATTCAGCTCTTGCAGGAAAGAACATATAGATTTTGCTCTTGATTGCCCCAAGCATCCTACATCCACTGAACATAAACATAGAGTACTCAGAATAACAGTTTCATCACTTCCATGGAAATGAATCTAAGAGGAACAGAAACAAGCACATAGCACAGAACTTACACAAAAAATTATTTCCCAGGTCAGATGGTTCGACTTTGGAACCATCAACAACAGTAAAACTCCCTATTCCTCCGAGCACAAGATTCTTCAGCGCTTCAGTTCCGGTAGGGCCACAGTTAAGCAAGCATATCCTAGCCTTCTCCAGTGCCGCCTGTCCTTGATCACCCCATATCCTGTACTTTGTAGTCAATAAACAACAGGTATCTTTCAATATATGGATATGTTTCTCCTTAGATTGTGTAGGTAGTAAGATAAGCAGACAATAATAAGCATGTATATGATATTATTGGGAAATGCGAAGGCTAAATAATACAATGCTGATCATCTTAATTTTATAAAAGCAATGCCTGTGTCACGAACTGTAATTTTGATACGCCATAATCGACAGTGCATGGAAGAATTTGGGAACAAAGAACCAGACAATTTTGTCGCTGTCCTGATTTCATGGATAAGTAGGTTTGGATAATGCTTAGATGCTGGTTGTAAATAGATTAATTTCAAACACATGCTTACTCCCTGATCTTCTTGTGAAGGATGAGAGCGGGGGGGAGGCCAATCATTTGCTCCGGCAAAGTCCATCTGATGTAGTGATGTACCACGCTAAGGGTTAATCATCTTGGCTTTGCAGGGAAATGGATTATAGTATTCACACTGGCCAAAGTGCTGTCTAGAATAGCTACAAATGTAACGGACGGTTAAAATGGGCTTGTAGTTTATGCCATGGAACTAGAACTACCCATGTCCACCGCAACTTAATGTTCTCAGCTAAAATCACCGGGCTACAACTTTCATCAGATAAGTCATAGACTACCAACGCCCACTTAAGAGCGTCACCTAAACACCATGAGGGTCTAAGCGAACAGCCAAACAATCACTCAATCAGTACCCAACAACGTGTAAGCAACCCAAACAACATATCGGCTACCCAAGCTCCAACGCAAGGCCTGCAGTGTTCGAATCTCAAACCACAGCAGCCTCGTAGCAACAACACAAACAGGAGCCACCCGTCAAGAGAAAATTCCTCCAGCCTTAGACCACCCGTTAGACGAATCATAGCAGGATCCTAAACCCAAGATTAGACAGCGCACCTACTCGAACCCCGAAGTCGAACCGCGCGAACGGAATTTCACCGCGGCAGAACCCAAAACCCTAGGATCGATGGCAAGCGCCCGAAATCTACTCATCAATCACGCGGAGATGGAAACGAGGGAGGGAGGGCGCAGAAGAGCGACGACGGGTTACCTGAGCTGACGATCGTACTTGGTCTTGGGCTCGTCGGCGGCGGCCATGGCTGCGGAGCGCAGGGGGAAGTGGCCGTGCGCTCTCTCCTCTGTGTGGTGCGGGGTTTTTTTTTTTTTTTTGCTTCGGCTCCCCCTCTCAAAATTTTTTTATTAATTAATTCTTTTTTAATTTTATTTTAAAGTTAACCTCCGGCGTACTTTATTTCCAATTCTGACCTCTTTGATCACGCCACGGATGGTGGCGTGACAAAACAACGCTATCACGCCAGTCCGTATCTGGGACAAACTCTTATCACGCCACCACTCGTGACGTGACAGTGTTGTTTGGTCACGCCAAGGCCAGTAGCGTGACAAAAATGCTATTTTAGGATTTATCCTGTGGCGTGACAGTATTGTTTTGTCACGCCACGGATAGTGGCGTGACCAAAGGATCAGATTTAGAAATAAAGTACGTCGGGGTTAACTTTAAAATAAAAACTAAAAAAGGTTAAATAAAAAAAAAGTTCCCCCTCTCCGGCCGAGGAAAAAGGAGATGTTTGTACGAGCTTTCGGCTGGATTAAACTGCTACATGGCTAAACGTCTGAACGGTTGCGTTTAGGCTGAGCTAAAGATATTATGACTTTTTAGTAGGTTAGATGGAGTTTTTGAGTTAGAAAATATCTGAAATACCGGAACAGGAATGAAACAAGACGAGAGATACTATATAAATAAAATTAAAAAAAAGGAAAAGGTCTAGTACGTCGTTAAGAATTAGCGATGTGAGCTTACTTGTTTGGCTAAAGTGATAGGAGAGTTGAGATTGGTGATGAGGAAGGCTCGTTGTTGGAGAGGTAGGCAGGAGAAGATGCACCGTAGGCAGGCAGGAGAAGATGCACCGTCCCATACAGTGTTCTAAAACGCAGCGGTCTAGCTCACCTAGGCAGCGTGGTAGGTGACACCGTCCCGTCTAGGCACGCCTAATCGACGATTAAACGCTAGACGCGAATCTGCCGATGGACTAACGTCTAGTGGTGAACATTGTTCTAGACAGCACACTCCATTACTGTTGTTAAAGATGTTTTGCAGATCATGTAATGGGAGCTCTGGCTTTATTGGTGCCAGGTAAGGAGAAGTGATCGGGCACAGTACTACAATTTATATAATATCATGGATTACGTTAGATCGGATTAATCATTAATGTGTTGTTTTTCCGCTTAGCATTTTCTAAGTTGGAGCCGCGTAGTATTCACAAATGCCTCGTTGATCTTGGATTTCCGGGCATGTTAATTATACTAGGACATTTTTGAGCGCTCCGCCGCGCTGCGGTTGCCTACGTGATAGCAGGGGGGAAATTCTTTTTTTTTTTTGCACGGTAGCTATATGTATGTGTTAAGGACTCGTGATATCAGGGTCAGGTCGATTTACAACGCAATATAGTCAGATCTTGACAGCAAATAGTGGTACGTAATGGTGTGTACGGAGAGGCAATGCAATGTTTGTAACAAAATGGTATTTATGTAAAGCTAAGACATTGTGTGTAACATAGTGCTGTGTATGGACAAATAATGCGATGTCTAGCACTGATCTATAGAATCCGTAGGTATGGAAGCATAGTAATCTATAGAATCCATAGGTATAGAAGCATACGACATGTATAAACAATACTAAGTAGTGATGATAAGTGTACTAACACAATAGGAAAAGAACCACGGAGTACAAAATGTGTAAAGGACCACAGAGTACAAAATGTGCAACATCTGATAATGTGTTGGCACAATAAGACCAAGCAGGCCTCTAAAGGGAGGAGAATTAGCAGCCTGATTAAAGACTATTTGCTATGATATGAGTAGGTACATCATTCATGCACAAAAGGATGCAATTCAAAATATCAAATTAACCAAATTTCCAATCAAAAGGTTTAAGAACAAGTACCCCAAGTCATCTATAACAATGCTAATGTTGTCTTGTGACCGTTGATCCTGCAATTGAGAATAAAAGAAAGAAAATTAAAACAACATTTTTTTATCAAACGATCACCTACTTATATGCTAAGCTAGTTTCAGCATTTCAGGAGATAAGAAAAAGGTCAATGGAAAAGATGGAGGCGGCAGACATCAATACAAGAGTTTTCTGACCAAGTGCTTCGCAGCTAGCTACACAAATCAAATCAAGAATAAGCAAGCATACAAAATGAGTCGCAAAAGGCACACAGCTAGTCTAAAAAAGGGTCACACAGCTTAGTATTATTTTTTAGCAGAGAAAATCAGATACCGACATCACCATGTTGATGTAGTTGATCTCTAACAAAAGCTACCACTTCAGAGCTACATAAGGCGCCATTATACATGTCAAAAGGTTGAATAGCTAACTAAAAAATGTTTTGAGGATATGGAAAAGAACAACAAACTTAAAGGTGATGACTATAAATATATACAATAAGATACTTGGATGGGACCTTTTAATGTAATCCCAAAGACCATCTTTGCTAGCAAAACAAATTCCACATCCGGTCCAAGCTCCACAAGAGATACATCGGTGAAGAGACTATTAGATCCTCTTTAAATTGTATCCTCGCATATGATTAAAATCGTTACATTCACAATGGTAAGAGAAATATATCATTCATCAAAAGTGTTATAGACCACAAGAAGCTCATCTTTGGAAACAATTTATTTCGGCAAGAGTTGTGTTTTGAAATAACATCTCCATCATCAAACATGGCGTGATTTCGCCTCATCGCTCAAAAATTCAAGTCACACAATCGGACAAATGTCATCCACACATAATATGAGACATTTCATGTCAGGTACCAATTGCAGAACCAAAAGACATGTCTCGAAGTTGAATAATATCGAATGCTTGATACTAAGCGATATTTAATTGAGAATATATAATTCATCGATTAGCTTTCCACCTTGAAGATGGGGAAATTTCATCACGTTCTATTGATCTATTATGTTGTGTGTAACATAGTGCTGTGTATGGACAAATAATGCGATGTCTAGTACTGATCTATAGAATTCGTATGTATGGAAGCATAGTAATCTATAGAATCTGTAGTTATGGAAGCATACGACATGTATAAACAATACTAAGTAGTGATAATAAGTGTACTAACACAGCAGGAAAAGGACCACATAGTACAAAATGTGCAAAGGACCACATAGTACAAAATGTGCAAAGGACCACAGAGTACAAAATGTGCAACATCTGATAATGCGTTGGCACAATAAGACCAAGCAGGCCTCTAAAGGGAGGAGAATTAGCAGCCTGATTAAAGACTATTTGCTATGATATGAGCAGGTACATCATTCATGCACAAAAGCATGCAATTCAAAATATCAAATTAATCAAATTTCCAATCAAAAGGTTTAAGAACAAGTACACCAAGTCAGCTATGACTATGCTAATGTTGTCTTGTGACCGTTGATCCTGCAATTGGGAATAAAAGAAAGAAAATTAAAACAATAGTATAATCATGTATACAAAGTCTAAAAAATGGATAACCATATCATATAGGAACAAAGAAGAAGAAAAATAATGTAGTTATGTGTTGGTATCTATGCCCAAGAGGTGGAAATGGAAAAAAAAAAACAATAAGCTCCTTCCTTGTTTATATATTTTAAAAAGGGGTAAGAAGGAAAATAGGCTGCATTTGAGAAGCCAACTGTGGGTACATAATGTATAAAAAGTTTTTTTTAGAGAACATAGTATATTAAAGTTGAATGGTACCATTTTAGAACAAATTTAGTAGAAAGACAACTGCAAATCTGACAACTTTTTTGTCAAAATAAATTGTCCCTTTGGACCATGTCTTTGATCTGATTCTGAAAACTAAATCAAGAACATAGCAAGGTCTCGCATCATAAAGGTGAGAATTTTGGTATTTTAATCTCCAAATACGTAAAGTAAAACTAAACCAGCATATCACTCGCAAAATTTCAACACTTCCCAATGTCAAAAAGATGTCCGGTGAGGCATTAATATGTTGAAGAATACTTACCCTACACAATGCTCTCCGACAATTAGTGCATTGGTATTAACATGGAGAATCTCCATATGACCATCTCAGATGATCTTAAGACCGAAAACACCGCAGATTTAAAAGATTAGAAATGAATCACGAAAAACTAATTTACATGTGATGCATCACTTTGCTATTTATGAAAGGGGAAGTTTTTTGAATATTTTTCCAAAGAGAGTTTCAATCAAATTAGTTCAGTCTATGTTATGGTCTAATTAAAATAGGAAAACTCAATCCCAAGATGCGGCTGATCCGGTGGACAATAAAATTCCATACAAAGCAAATTTTACAGCATTTCTTGAGAAATTTAGTAATGTTTGACACCCAAAAAAGGGCACAGGTTTAGTACGAAGACGATGGCACATCAATAATCGACAAGTACTAGCCTTAAGATCAGATGAGGAAATGGATGAACTAAAAAATATAAAATAAAACAGCTGTATGTTTTTCCTGTCATGACTTGTCATAGTAAGTTCCACATAAATAGCAGAAATATAGACTGCTTGAAAGGAAGATGTTTTGTTGTTGTATAAGATAAAATTATCTCCTATAAAGTAATTTCTACATGATGTAGAAGTTATGCCATGGGGCTGCTACTATGCTGTCTCTGAACAATGCTAGGTTTGGCAAAAGTACAAATATGAAACCTATTCCAACAGAGACCATGTACTGTTATGTAATAAAAGTGCATCACAAGTGTCTGATTTAGAGAATGAGATTGCCATGAATTGGCATCACTTAGTAGTGTTTTGGCAGTTCCCACTTTCCCAAGTAACAAACCAAAACTACCAGAGGTCATTCACTTAGATATCCAATTTCATTTCGGGAGTTGTATTACCTATCTGATTTAGAGAATGAGATTAGCATGGATTCTAAACCTGGACGAGGGGGGGGGGGAATGGCATTGGTAGAGGAAAAGGAAAGAGAACAGGGGATAAGACTCACCAGGTAGGATTTCCTGCCAAAGGCAATGCAACTACCAAAGTTGAGAGAATTCCAATGTAGCTAAAAAGCTGATTAATTGAACCAAGTGCTCCACGTATTTCACCGGTGAAAGTCAAGAAGGCTAAAATAGCTCATTATTGGGGATGTTCAATATTATAGGCGTAAATTGTTAGACAAATACAGCAATAATTTTAATCTATCACATTTCAGATATGTAAAGGGCACAAGAGCGTAAGAGCCCCAATAACTATTCCACAAGTAATGGACCAATAATCATTGTGCGAACATCTTGAGTCATATACCGCAAATGTTTTGCATGTTAGATTTACATAAAATAGAAATAGCGCGCATTGAATCAATGATGCGATAACAAAGGAATTGTGTCTCCAAATACAACTCAGGAATGCACCTACAACTTGAGGGATTGCATCCAGGATATATGTCCGTGTTTGCCCGAATTTATCAAGCAAAGCCGCTCCAGTAAAAGATCCTAATGTCGAGGCAAACAGAGTTGTGCTAACCACCCATTCTGAGGGACAAATAGATAAGTTGCGAAGCATATGGCAAAAGAATATCTCACAGAATCATGCTATAAAACTTCAGTGTTTATGTTTAGGCATTGTTCATACCCCTTTAGAGAACAATGTGCAAATATTTTGCGGCCAAATTTTTTTTTTGTGTGCATAATTGACCTAAAATTTCAGGTGCGCCTTTTACAAACACCAAGAAAAAGGAACATACTAAAAGGTGTTAAAAACTACAACAATGGAATCATGAGTTAGAAACTGAACAGGTAGAAGGATGTCACACCTTGTAGCATAGCACATCCACATCACAGAGCAAGGGTAGAGAGTGGAGGGAGGGTAGTAGTTACCTCAGGTGACGCAGCAGCACCACTGGCAGTAACCCACCTCCATTGCGACCGAAACACATCCTCCTCAATGCTCTCTCCTACCTGATGTTGCTGCTGTCCCCAATCCTCACCATCTCATTCCCAAAGTTTCACGGAGCGATCTCGCGCTTTTGGCCATGGGCTCGGATGGTGATCGGCGAAAGGGATTCCCGACTATGGCGGTCATCGACCTTATCGCCCCGCGAACACAAATAATTCATTCAATCGGATTGTTGAGGAGGAAGGAAAAACTGACTGGACTAGGTTAATTTACATACCTTGTGATATCATCGCCGGGATCTCGGTCTTTGGCGCGTGGAGGTGGGTGGAGAGGGCGAAGGGAGAAGGGGCGGCGATACAAGGGTGAACTGCGATCGCAAGGGAAGGAGCCGAGCGGAGGAGGAGGTGTGGCAAGAGGAAGGCACGGGTGGAACTGCGGTGGTGGCGGCGGCCTGTGCTAAGAAAACGGGGGTGGGAGAGAGACGACGCCGGCGAAGTGGGGAGGTGGGTGGAGAGGGCGAAAGGGAGAAGGTGGGCGGCGAAGGCGGGCGGACTGCTATCAAAGGCGAGAGCGAGCGATCGGGGGGCGAGGGCGGAGAGAGGCGAAGGAAGGGAGAAGGGGCGAAGGCAACAGTGGACTGCGAATCGTGAAGGGGTGGAGCCGAGCAGAGGGGAGGAGGCGTGGCAATAGGAAGGCAAGAAGCTTCTCGCAATACGCCGACGCGGACGAGGTTGCATCGCCCGATTCGGACGATCGGACGGCCGAGACGCAGGAGCTCGATCGGACAGCCCGCATGCGATCTCGGCACGATCCGACGGCGGCTCTTTTCTAGCTGACGTTGAGGGTTGGGAGGCCGGCAATCCCATCAGCTTTAATAATCTAATAGATCCGTCCAAAGTCAGATTATATTTTCAATAAAGGATAGATATAACCACCTCGACCGAGCAACAATAAGTTCAGCTGACAATCTTTTTTCATTACAAAATAATTGCTATACAATGACAGCACAAAACCAATCCAATTATCCAAGGAACGAGTACTGGCGAGATAAGGTAAACAACATTATTTGTCCTAACAGCAAAAAAAAGAAGACAATAGTAAGGTTGTATTGCCATTTGGATTGCTTGCAATGGGGTTCACTGCAGCTAAGTTACCCCAAGAAAAGGCCTGGCTTACAAATTTACCAACTAATATGGTACCATCCATCTTGTTAAAACTCCAATAACATCAAGTAGCTAACAGGTTTATTCAAATAGCACTACATCAAATCTACCGATCGAGGCTCAGGTTTACTCTTAAGCATGAGAGATTACGTAATTCGGAAGTCTAGTGCTCACTTGTATTCCGTATTACCATGAATTATGATGGCTCAGATTAGTAGTACTAAACACTATAATCGCTGCCAATGCACGCGTGAGTACGGAGTATGATTCTATGGGCGCCTAGCCAGTATTCTCGCATTTAAAATCTCATCATTTTAATCAAAAGACCCAGTTACTCCAAAGTCTACTAATAGGTCGAACTTGCCTCTAGGGAGCTCAACACAAGAAACGATATTCTCTATCGTCGTCTCATTCTCAAGTACTCGTATAAAACTATAAATAGCTTAAAAACCTTTCACAACACGCATACACGAGCTGGCAGCCTGGGACAGAGAGGCAAGGCACGATGAAGAGGCTGACGTTTGGACAAGAGGAGGCGCCGGAGCTGGACAGCGCCAGGATAGCTGAGGAGGTCATGCTGCTGCTCGCGCGGAGCGGCGGCGTAGGCGACTAGGCGAGGCCGGCTACGGTTACGGCGAGCTGCGCGTGCGCGTCTTCGAGTGCAAGACGTGCAAGCGCCGGTTCCCGTCGTTCCAGGCGCTCGGCGGGCACCGCGCGAGCCACAAGCGGCCGCGGGGGGGCGCCGACACTCTCGCGCAGGCGCAGCCCGTGAAGACAACACCCCCCGTGTGCGGCGTCGAGTTCGCGCTCGGGCAGGCGCCGGGTGGCCACATGAGCCGCGGGAGCCGAGGCCGAGGAGGAGGAGGGCCGCGGGCCGGCCGAGCGGAAGCCCGACGTGGCAAGGTGCCTGCTGGGGGCTTGGACCTAAACACTGCTCCCGCCGAGGACAGCACAGGCCTTGGTCCTCTGGGCCTTGACCAAGGATTGGTGGACTACCTGCAATAGCCTCCTACCATCCATTCCAGAAATAGCTCGCTGATCCACTGATTATTCTGCAGTGCTTTCATGCGTCATGACTAACAAAAGAGGGTCACAAAATCCATACAGCTGATGCAGCTGTATGTGCCTAACAGCTGGTTATCTCCAGCTGCTGGAATCCTCATAGTAACAGTTGTATTGTTTATGTTATAGGTCGCCAAGTCCGTTTCTTCTCCGAGTTACGTAACCGGTAACCCAGAGTTGCAAGAAAATGTTCCGGTTGAACACTGAACAAACGCAAAAATAAAAAAATAAAAAAGTGCAAAATTTAATGTTGTCCTTCTCCGTGGTACACTCCAAACCCAGCCTCCCAGCTGTATATGCGCTCATCGATCATTACCAAGAGCAGAGTTCGTTTCCACCAATACCGCAAGTAATTGTTCTGACTTGACACCCATTTGTCCAAATCCCAACAATTGCAATAACTTAAAATAACGCACAAAGAGAGTAGCTGACAAAGAATGAAATGATAAAAATTACAAGCACCGTATCACCACTGTCTTATCCTTGTAGTGAGAGAAGTATTCAAGAGCCACAGCAAGCCGATTTCTGAGCCGTTGTTGAGTCGGCTTCCCCCTCCGGTTTGATCTTGATAGTTCGATCCTGAAACCAAGAGATGGCCGCTAAGGCGCCATGCAAAAGAAAGTGCAAAGATTTCAAACCTATGAAAAGGGTTTTATGTACCTCAGGCTTGGAATCAGTCTCTGAGAGTCTCTGTTTGATATCTCTTGCTATAGAAAAGAAAACCTGCTCAACATTCAGGTTTGTCTTGGCACTCTGCAGGAATAATAATATATCAAAAATTATGCATGGACAACGAAGGCAAAAGTATGGACACCAATGTTTAGAAAAATGCCACATTGAGCAACATTAAATTTCACTGTTATGCTACAATGAAGGAATGCCATAACAGAAGCTGTGAATTCTCACTAACCGTTTCGAAGAACTTGATCCCATATTCATCAGCAAGCGCTTGCCCCTTTGAAGTGGGCACAGCCTGCACGAAAGCAGTTGAGCAGATAAGTGAGCTAAGAGCTATTCCAAACATACAGTTTGAAAAATCGACTGTGAATTATAATTAGTATATAATGTTGAACATGTTTTATGTTTTGTTTGCACTTTGAAATGACATAGAACTCCAGATGACCATGCTAGAATCTAATGCACTCAAGATCTGTTTCCTGTATTGCATATGAAAGTAACCAATCCAGAACAAACATGTGTAGTAACAAGTCAGAATGGCAGAGTATACCCTTTTGCTTTCATCCATATCAGCTTTGTTCCCCACCAAAATTTTGTTCACATTATCGGAAGCATGTTGTTCAATGTTTCTGATCCAATTTCTTATGTCTGCGAGTCAGTAACAATGGAAAGAATCAGAAGTGGAAGCTGAAGTACCATGTCAAAAGAACATCTGAAGCACAGGGGTGTCAGTACTATTAAATGAAGACTCATCGGTGACATCGTAAACAAGTAAAATTCCCATTGCTCCCCTGTAGTAAGCTGCAAAGAAGAATTGCACATTTCACAGACTCCATCCACACAATTACTAGAAGCAAACCAAAACTGCTCAAAGTAAACAAGGTTACAAGCATACCGGTTGTAATAGTTCGAAAACGTTCTTGGCCTGCAGTATCCCAGATTTGCAATTTAATCCGCTTGCCATCCAACTCAACAGTCCTTATCTTGAAGTCAATACTGTTCAAAGAATCCAATGGACAAGATTTATGAATTCACACAAGCATTCAGCCATTCACATGTAAATAAAATAAAATCGTCAACCAGGTAGATAATTTTGTGATTTTTACAGTACATACCCAATAGTGGTAATGAAGCTAGTGGTGAAGGAGCCATCTGAGAACCGTAAGAGGAGACAACTTTTCCCAACACCTATATAAGTACATAAACTTTATAAATTGAACGCTTATGCTAGTAAAAATGAAACAACATATAAATATATAGGCCATGCCACAACAAACAAAAACAAGAATCAACAAGTATGTCAACTGGAAATACTCATAGAAGCTGAAAAGCCGACTGAAGAAACAACATCAATATGAGGTCAAGGCTTCCCTAGGTACACACAGTCAGAGAAAAGCTATGTAAAGCTTCATATTAGTTATCGGTTCCACCTCAATGTTAAATTAAGAATAACATACAGCACCACAACATAAATACTGGTCAGGCCACACAAACACAGATAAAGCAAGTCATTTAGTTGACTCTTAATTGACAGTTGCAGGTGAGGGGAAAGAAAATGAAATATATCCTCCTACTTAAACAATTTACACTGACCCCGGGATATCTGCCCTTACAAGGTTGAGAATGAACCAAGTTGTCATATATTGGAAATACAAAACAAGGCATGATAACACAAACACTTCAATTATCTTTCATGTGGTACAACATTTATTTGTGTCTTGAATATTTTTGTGAAGTTCATATCATGAAAGTGCTTGGAGCCTAAACTTAGCGCATCCGAACCAAACAGCTCCCTAATATCAAACAAACCACAGGCTTTGGTCTTGGATTGCCTCAATGTCGATGCCCTATCTTTGACGTGTAACCATAACTAAATCACAGCAGTTCAATTATCAATTTGACACATGAAGTCAGTAACAAATTACAATTGCACATGCTAGCGTAAGTGTGCAAGTGCTGAAACAAAAAATGTAGCCTTGCCAGTGCTCTTGGAATGGACACCCTCAAAATGCCCAAAAGTTAACTGGGATAGCCACTTACAATAACAGGCTAACAGCTGATTGTTAACAAGAGCTTGTTCCTGACTTCATGTGGCGAACTGGCGATCAATCTAACTACACCCTCACTTTAATTTCTGCTAAAGTTTTATAACTATATACCACGATTACTTGTATATTGCAAGCAGGAACAGAACCACTCTTACAACGCACACACCAATCCAATAATACGCTTACAGAAACGACTCCCTTAGTGCTGTCAAGAGGTTAGATTCATTCGCCCATTCGCATTTCACACAGCCATCTACACAGACTGATCTAGGCTACCAGATCCCAACCAACAAATCAAGTCAATCGAAGCACCAAACTTGACCCCGAAGCCATCAGATCTCGCGCAGATCGAGACACGGCAGGGAGAGGGGGCAGGCAACTCACCGCTGTCGCCGATGAGGAGGAGCTTGATGAGGTAGTCGTAGTCGGCCCGAGCCCTAGCCGGCGGCGCCGCCATCGCGCCCTATCACCCAAGGCCTAAACACCACCAAAAACAACAGCAACCAAGCAGATCAGATCAAAAACCGAAGAAGCAAAACAGACCGAAACGAACCGGGCAACGGAATGGCGAACCAGACCGAGCAAGAGAGGATGGCGTCGCGCGCTCCGTTGCGGCGGCGATCAATCGATCTCTGCTTCGTCTCCTCACGAACAGCGAAGGAAAGGGAGCACGATCCGCTCCAGGTTGGGTTGGGTTGGGTTGGGTCGATCGGAGGAGATGGGTGGTGGAATCGGTCCACCTGTGGACGTTTTCACAGTACAGGTGTCCTACGCGCGTCGACTGGGTCGTGTGCCCGGCCCATGCAAGCCCAGTGAGCTTATGGATACATGGGAGGGGCTTCATGAATTTTCTTCCTTTCTAGCACTGCTCTTGGGTAATATGGCCCATCATCCCCTTTGTAATTGGGCCCGGCTTTTAAGCACCCAATTCCCCAAGATAGAATTGTCGTGTTTTTGTTGACCCGTTTTGAACACAGGAATTTCGTGATAATTACCTATCTTAAGATCACCCGCGCCATTGGCACGGGCCATTTGCTGGGCCCGCGTGGGCCACAGGCACGTGAGGCTAGGACGCGGGAGATCGGCGCAATCGGGCGGTAGTGAGCGCGCCCGGGCGCGATCGAACGTACACGTTTTTTCGACGACGTGGCGCGAGTAAGGCCACGTCTTCCCAGCGAGCGCACGACGCAAGCGACGAAATCGAGCAGTCGCGAGGCGCGCGCGGAGACGATCCGACGGACGCGGCATCCCTGGGTGACATGGAGCGCGAGGCCACACCGACGGCGCGGAGGCGAGCCGGAGGCGATCGAAAGACAGTCGTTTTCTCGGTGAGGCGGCGAATCCATCGGCTTTGTCAGTTTAATTCTGGTAGAAATCGAAAAAGCTCTCGCCTTCTAAACATGGTCTTACGATCTGGCCTATGAATTCATATTGTGTTTGTCGAACTGTCATGTGATTGCGAGTAAAAAAGCGTAGAACTGAAGAAATAAATAAATAAAACTTGTTTAATAGTAGTAGGACTTGTCGAGTGATTACATAAACACGCTAAGTTGTAGTACTGCAGAAAATACGGATTATGAAGTCCACTTGTTCAGGCAGAAACCGTTCAAACTCGCGGCGCGCGAGTCGGTGGCAAGTCGTCGTCGATTAGCCGACTTTGATTATTTAGCAGCCCCACATACTTTCGTAAGCACTGTCTTTGCTCAAGTAAATTACTAAGACATGTCTTAATATCTCGAGCAATCACGAAATTTCTAGTCTCCACCATGCGCGATTTCGAATTTCGAAATTTGGAGGGAGCGCGCTATCTATCGATCGATTAATTCAGTGTATCTGTAGCAGACCGCCGTTAGTTTCGCAAATTCAATTTCGTATTTTCATACTACTTTTGGACACTTTACATCCTCTACGGATCAAATTCGATCGGACGTGTCGGGACATGAGGGAGGCAGGGAGCCACGGAATTTTCGGAGCGGAGGATTAATTGGACTCGATGCTGGGCCCTGTAATAGCACACGTGCCAATCATGAAATGAGGAAGTCGACAGCTGTGTTGGTCGAGTCAGATATACATGTTTTATCGAGTTTTTTAAAAAAATTTGATATAGTTTAATTTAATATTATTTTATTTATAGTTTAGAGGTATTTTAAGAACCAAGCTGCCGAGCAGAGACAGAGCGAAATCTAATTTCATTCGAAATCGATTTATTTCAATATTTAACAAACTAATAAGTGTAATTGAGACAATTTTGAACTAGCCAATGAGCCCACAAACGAGTTTTTTTTTCCACCCGTCTCGGTGCGCTATAATTATTCGGATCAAACCAAACCACCGGCTCCTAGACCGGCATCATTTGTTTATCAAAAGAGTAAGTCCATGTCATCCATGGACACTAATCAATGGCGTGCCCAACAGGCGTTGCCTGCCAGCTGATCATATGAACGAGACCTGCCGAACTAATCATTCTCTAGCCATTGATTGGTAGACTCCACAAAGACTAACCGTGCTAAGCACTCAATCGTACGCCGCTAACTTGACGACTGATGGAACCACACTTACGTTGAAATAGCCGCAACATAGAGTTATTACATGATTTTACCGCGATGAGGCGTTGTTCCGAGATCCATCGGCTCAATCACATAATCAATCTAGACCACCCGATGAAAAAGGAGGAAACAAGATACACCCGATACTGCAGCACTTACTATACTATAGCGCCCAAAAATATTGTACTTTTTTTTGCCAACTAATTTAGTGCATTGGTTTGGTAAATGGACGGATAAGATTCATCTAATGGTAATATATTGACGATCCTCGGCCATTGCTATTGAAATAGTAGAGCATGTGATTCTCATTCTACCCGCGGAAAACATCAGATTTTTTACAGGGTCAACCGGGGTTAGACTCAGACATTTTTCTACCATCTCCCGCGACGACCCGGCAGTATTTTCTTATTTCGATGCTATATCAGACAAAACACACACGCACTGAAGCACACAATTAACTGTCTTAATTAAAAAAAGATCGTCACAGGATCACCAATCCAGTGCTAAAGCCGCCTAACCACACATCGCCACAATAAACGCCGTCACGTCGGCAATTTAAACCAATCAAATCTCGGCTGAACTGATCAGTGTTGCGAAAAATAGAATACGGTAGTCAGACGGACAGAATACCGTCAAATGATTAATTGGCATACGGACGGTTAATCGAAAATATACAAATAATTTGGTGTTTGCGCCATATATTCATTTATGTATTCGATGATTATGTTGAGATATTTAAATGCATTCTACTATCATAGCTATCACATATACATGTACTACTCAACAATTATATCATAATGACTTCATTACTAACTCAAAACAATAGCAAGATCAAGCGGCAACTCAAAACAATAGCAAGATCAATTGGCAGACAATTATAGTTTTGCACCAAAGTTCGACTCGCAACAAATTTACACCACAGTTTAAAAGCATGCAACTTCACAAGACTAGAGTAGGCTAAGTAAACAAAATGACGACCAAAAGAACTAAGGTTTTGCTTCAAGTACACAAAATGATCCAAGAGAATCAGTTACTCTGAATCACCATCAAGCGTCGCATCACCACCTGACACTTCAGTCTCGGGTTCATCGGAATCAAGGAACTCCTCGTCGGAGGCATCCAACTCCCCTCCAACTCCTTGTCGCTCTCACTTTCATCAATTGCTGGTCAGTGCAGATGTAGAACCATGGTCGGAGATGCAGTGCGCGACCTTTTGGTATGTTTTGCTGATTTCTTGCTTACACTTCTATGGGATCTCTTTGCTCTTGGAGTTGGCACTTCAGATGTATAGCCTCAAGTTTCTATTCTCTCTACACTTGGTAACCCTGCAGGTTCGACTTCAAGCCAGTATTGTGCATTAGGAATATCACCATCTTCACATGTTTCCATTATAGGGTCCCCTTTTTTTTCTGAGTTCTCTTTGTTCTTCATTCTTGAGTTGAATTGCATAAATATAATGTCATTTAGCCTTTGAATGCCTAACTTGTTCCTTTTCTTTGTTTGGGTCTAAAAAATTAGCAAAGGAGAAGTTATTATTTAATTAATTTAACAGAGGAAGATGTTACAAAAGTGTAGCGCAGACTCACTGAAGTAGACAAAAAAATGTTAGGAAAAATTACCCATTCAAAAGCACTCCAATTTCTTTCACATCTAGAAGAGTTGCATATCAAATTGAGTATTTTTGTTGCAATCCCTTGCAAGTATGGTGCATTTGATCCCCAAACATTCCACAAGTGCGCTGCCAAAGAAATAAACCAGATAGTATAGCTGCTAGGCAGTACAACATAATAAAAAGGAGAGAAATGAATAAAGCATCCAGAAAAGGTGGACTGGTTACCAGGATTAAAGACATCATCTAGTTTTTCTCTTTGCCTCTTAGCTCCTGGATTTCCAAAAGTCCCAGTAGTCTTAGAGTAGGCCAACATTTCCTCCCTTGTGATCTTGTCTTCAACGTTTTCTTCTGGATAAAAACGTTGGATAAACTTATGAATGCTGCTAAAAATCTTTTCTGACCCAACCATGTCAGCTCTATCCTCTATCCCTGTAAAAGTAGTACGGATTGAGATAATATGCCATTAGGTGGAGCTCACTATCCAGCTTGCCATCAATGTAGTAATCAATAGCATTCATCACAGGAATGCATAGCTCGAACTCATTTTTAAGTAAATGAACCAGCTCACGCTTTGCCTCCAATAAACCTCCATAGATTAATCCAATAGCTGGCCTTTTATCTCCATCAACAAGTCGAAGAAGCTTAACCAGTGGAAGGAAAACATTAATGGCTAGTTCCACATCACCCAAAACACTTCATCGGATAGACCAATTGAGCTAACTCTTTTAGCTTCTGTAGTTCTTGCGATCTTGTGCGTTGTACCTGTTGAATAGCCATTATTTATAAGAAACAATAGAAATAAAAATGCAGTCAAAGAAGGATAAGAGTTTGAATGCTTACCTGTTACCTACGAATATTCGTTTTAATTTTGACTTTAACTTGTTGAAGCTGTTCAAAGTGAGAAAAGTTGTAGCAAAGCGTGTCACCCCATGACTCGCATCAAATCAAGTGTTGTCAATGCAATGTGCAGCACATGAAGTACAGTAAATACAAGGATATTTCTCCATTAATAACCGGCATGCCGCTAGATTTGCTGAAGCGTTATCAGTAACAACAAGCAAAATATTTTCTACCCCGACATCTTTGATTCCACTCTCAACAAATTTGAATATATACTCTGCACGGTATCAGCTGAGCCATTAATAGCTCTAAGGAAACAAGTACCCAATTTACTATTCACACACAGATTCATTAGGCTTCTACCTCTCCGACCAGTCCACCCATCTATCATGATAGTGCATCCTTTTTTTTCCACCACTCTATGAGCCTCTAAGTTCTCCTTGGTCTTCGCCACCAGCCTCTGTAACAATAGCTCCCTATACTCATGCATGCTGGGAGGCTTATAAGTTATAACCACGACCATACTGCCCAACTGCCTCAATAAAAGCTAGAAAAGCTGGATCGAATGCTTCTGTTGTATACCCAATGGGCCACATAATCACACACTATTCCTATGCTGTTTCGACAAAGTATCTTTCATAGTTTGTTGCTCCTTACCTATAACTGACAAACCAGCCACAAAATACTTATCAATTGACCCTCTTTGTTGTTGATTCACCGGAGGTTCCACCGCAACAACATCGTCTTCTTCTCTATCTCCCAATATGTTAACCTCTGCTTGTAGCTCTTCGTCCTTTTGATTTTTCTCCTCTTTCTTTTCATTGCGCTCTCTCCAGCAGATCTCGAAATTTCTTCTTTATCACTGGTGTAGCAGCTTTACATGGTTGGATATCACCCGGTACGCCTGCCAAATGCTTCTTCATACGAGAGATATCTGCCCTCCAATATTTATTGCACAATAAACACTTCACTCATTGGTTACGCCTTATTAGTAAGCCCGATGTGCTCCCAAGCCGGATCTGTCGTGTTTTTTTTGGGGGGCGCGGGGGCAATGGTAATCCCTTGGTCCGTCAAAGTAGACAAGTGGAGCTGTGGAGGTTGAGAGCTTGAACTAGCCATCTCTCTCAGAACACATGAACAAGGTATAGCATAATTAATTGATCACATTACTTAAGAAAGTAATCAGCGACAAAGTATTGATGTAAAGTCATAAACTAATGCGATAAAATAATGCAACTGCCCAATTCATTGGGCCTTGTCATTAAGACCATCTTTTTTTTATGGGTCGCAAGAACAACTGCATAGCCAACACTGTATGTTGGATACAAACACCGGATCTGGAGCCGACAAATTAGCTCTAACTATTAGAGTATAATTAGAGTATATTGGCATATCTTTATATTTAGTAGTTTAGGATTTGTAATCCTATGATATCTGTCTTATCTCTAGAAGAGGCTTCTTACCCTCCAAACCTTGTACTCTATATAAACCTCCTTCGAATCTCAATACAATCATCCATTACAGTGTATTCATCTTTCTTCATGGTATCAGAACCAAGAGATCTTGAGTTCAAGACCCTACTAGCTTAAATTAAAAATAATAATTGCAATTTCACTTCTATTCCACGTGTTAGGCCTGAGGGAGCCAACACTTGAGGGGGAGTGTTGAAATATAAGTGAATTACCCGTATTTCCTCATCAGCTTAAACTTTTGGGTGAATTAGTTGGTGCATGAAACTTAATATGGTATCTACCGCCCAGATTTAGAGCCGGCTCTCTCCGCCTGGATCTAGAGTTGGCTCTATTCGCCGCTCGTCTCCACGGCCCCAGATCCGGGCTCCCTGGGCGACGGCGCCGCTGCCTCCAGCTTGCCCTAGTCTTTTTCGATGCCGCCTCTCCTAGATCCGGCCTCCTCCGCGCTAGATCCAGCAATGCCTCACCCAGATTTGGCCTCCTCCTCGTCGGATCCGGCTGGCTCCCCCCCCTCTACTCCATCTTCGTCCACGGCTGGACGACATCGGCGACCTGTTCACCGACCTCGGCCATGACCTCCTCTGCATCAATTCCACTACCCCAACCAAAGTGATGACCTTGACAACAGCTACCTCGACATGGCTCCCTCCTCCACGACTACGACCATGGTCACCTCACTTTCGGCTACCTTGGCAACAAAGGGCTATCATTATCTTTAGCAAACTCGTCGGTTCCCTCTATAGTCACCGCGTCGCAGCAGTCCCCGACACTCCCGCTACGATTGCGGGGGGGGGGATGTCAGTCTAATGGTTCCCCACCTTTGGCTTCCTCTCCAGTCTGACCATCCGTGACGCCCCTACTGTCCGCAACACTACCACTATGACTGCGGGGGGATGTTAGAGTATATTGGCATATCTTTATATTTGGTAGTTTAGGATTTGTAATCTTGTGATACCTGTCTTATCTCTAGAAGAGGCTTCTTGCCCTCTAAGCCTTATACTCTGTATAAACCGCCCTCAAGTCTCAATACAATAATCCATTACAGCGTATTCATCTTCCTTCACTAACACACACATGCAGCCTGCACTCACTAATACACTGGTATTAGTTCTGCATCATTTTGGATCAAGGGAACAGAGCAAAAAACATCTAGCAAATCATAACACACGTGAAGAAGGTACTAGAAAGTATGAACATCAAAGTACAAATTAAGATACAAGAAACCAAGTACGGTGTGCATGTTTTACAAAGGGCGTTGGATTTTTCCACCCAGAACATAACCATAGTTTGCATATGCTAATTAACAAAGAATGTATCGTACCAGCAGATCCAAGACAAAGAAGCGGCCAGTGATTAGGGGTGCAAGTGGGGCGGGCTAGTCTGCTAAGCCGCTAGCCCGCCCCACAAAATTAGTCCACTAAAATTAGCCTTCTAGCCCGTCAGTTGCTCGCAAGAAAATTTCGCCCAGCTCGCTTGCCCGCTGGGCCAACCGTGCGTCTGCAAGCTCCGCTTGCAGTCCTCCTCACGACCTTGGCACCTCACCCCTCGCCTCTCGCCTAAACCCTAGACGACGTCAAGGCAGCAGCCTCCTCTGCCTTCGCCCCCATCTTTGGTCCATCGTCGGAACAGCCGCCGCCTACGTCTTCACCCCATCGATCCATCGTTGGGGCGGCTGCCTCCTCCGCCTTCGCCCCGATCTTCGGTTCACGTTGGAGCAGCCGCCGCCTACGCCTTCACCCCATCGATCCATCGTCGGGGCATCCGCCTCCACCGCCTTCGCCCCCATCTTCGGTGTAGCCATCTCCTCCACCGTCGCCTCCATCTTCAGCGCAACCATCTTCTCCAGCGATCGCCCCATCGTCGCCGCAACCATCTAGGTGCGTTTCTTGGCTACTTTGGCCCTGTTCTTGGCCCTGCAATTTAACACTCTGCAGTTGAAGCATGGTGAAACTGAAATAGGTTGATTAGACATCGATGCTTTGGTAAAACCAGTCGATTTGTTTTTCTGCATGGCATGACAACTTATGGTTAGTTGAATTCTGAGACCAAGTAAACGATTAGTTGTGACTTGTGATCGTTTATTCCAAACCAATTTGGACATCGTCACGGAGTTTAACCAGAAAGAACTTGTGTCTTTCTTGGTTCATCTTTGAACATCAAAAAGATTTTATGTCAGATTTATCAAGATGTTATATGGTGAGGCCTCGATCAACATGGTCTCAGAGTAGCGACTAGCAAGGCATAAATTGTGGTCACAAAGAACCAAAGAGAGCTTCATTATCGGTTGCATGCTTGTATCTAGGCTTGCATTGTACTTGTTCTCGTTCTTGGACATTCTCGCAATCTTAACCAATGCAATTCATAAAGCTTGTTTCGCTTACAGAGTGTAGTTGTCGGTTTGTCACCCTCTAGCCATCTCTAGATAGCATTGTAACAACTAATAAATGATGCACTCACAAAGTTATTGCTACATCACAGCATACTAGCACAAGTTCACAATTATTGTTTGTTAAGACGTTATGATAACGAATCTTTTTATGTTTATTCTTTTGATCTAATCAAAATTTCGACCTCTTCCTTTCAAATTGAGGCCTCATATCCGAACTTTTGTCGTTGTTTTGTTGTCTCTGTATGTTGTTGAACCAAAAATGTTTCAGCTTGTTGTGATGACAGCTGTGGTGGTTAATATGGTAGCAACTATATTCTCTACTGGAGATGGGCATTTTATCTGCTCTGGTTGTTGTGCTTTGTTGTGCAACTAGATAAAGGAATGGATTGACTGCTAATTAAACTTAAACTGTCGATATTTGAAAACAGAAGTGATAGAAAAGTTTTTGCATGGACTGTTGACGATAGCGACTCCATGAAGAGGATGATGTATGAGCATGTTGATGCCATTGTGACAAGCAACCCTTCCCTCCTACAGCAGCTGATGCAAGAGACAAGAACATAATGCATGCACGATGGTTTTGCCTTAACATCCTGGCGCTTTGTGGGTAGCAGCCAAGCCCGCATTAGTATTGTGGGTTGCATTTGTGGGCTAAAGGTAGCCGCAAATGGCTTAGCATCTTTCGTGGGTGGGTGCGGGCTGTCCGTAGCCCGCCCCACTTGCACCACTACCAGTGATGTCGTCGTTTTCAGAGATGAACTTGAGGACTTTACATTTGATGAATATTTCAACCAACGAGCAAGAGGAGATCAAGAAACTAAGAGATCGGGAAAGGAATCGATGGAGAATAAACCCTAATTCGTGAGGGCACGGGAAGGCTAAGAGTCGGTAGTCTGGACTGGAGCAACGCATGAAATCTGAATATGTAAGGTCTCCCTTAATTGGGCTGCTATTGGGCTGTTTGAAGCCATGGGCTAATAGACTGATTGGGTTGATTTTAGGCAGTTTAACAGTTTTAATCGACCGTGTCGGTGTTTTAGAACCGAACTTACGTAAAGATTGTTTGATTCGGGGGGTCTCCTAGAATGGAATCACGCAGAGAGACTGACACGGGGATTTTTATACGTGTTCGAGCCTTCTCCCGAGAGAATAACAACCCTACTCCTGTGTGTATGGTATTGAGTGTATTCTCAACAATCGGGGAAAAACTAAGACTATTACAGATAGTGCTTGTATTCCCGATGGTCTGATTGATCTTGTCCTTCCTTTCTCTCGATTGCGCTTTTATAGTACGTGAAGGAGCGGCGATTACTCGAGATAAAGCGACACCTCATCACCTCCCGTGAATTGGTGCACGCGGTAATAATCACCGTGTATTAACTCCTCCACGCCGCTCAACAAATTATATACCGAGATAATGGAGTATTACGTGTCATTACTCCGCAGAATAACAACAGATGATGATTGTTTGAATCCCTTAATCAATAAAACCCACTTGTCTCAGAGGTTTATTTGATCATAAGGTGGTCGAATGACCTAGTCGTAGAGGAGCCTACGATTATGAGGTAGTCGTAGCAAGACTTACGACTATGGGATAGTCGTAGCATATCTTACGACTATGGGGTAGTCGTAGCATAACTTACGACTATGGGGGTGGTCGTAGAAGAACTTACGACCACCCATTAGGCTCTTCCTCATAACATTAAGGGTATACTCGGGGTCCACATGACGTCATATTTACCTATAATAAGAATTATAGATAAAAGATAAAATGAGGATTATTATATCCTCGCCGAATCGATTAATCGGCCAAAGGTATGTACAATGGTATAGACAATTGTTGTCTATAATAACTCTCCATGTCACATGTAGACAGCACTAAACACAGCTCATACAATAGTACAGATGACTGCTGTCTTTTTAGTTGTCTTTATAGAACACAGAATCTTTTAATTCTTTTCTTGTTTCTTGTGCTATATTCGGCTGTAGGATTGTAGACAATATCTTTCTCTCTCTTCATTCTCTTCCATCTACGTCAGCAAAAATCCTACGTGGTAATGACTATAGGCGGCTGACATAAGCCCATTGTACATGCTCTAATACGGTCGTTTACGCATTCTCAAGCGTTAATGCCCCCTATTCATATACGCGTGACGCTTTGCCTGCCGCATCCGTGTAATCCGCCGTATCAACCTTTTTTCAAATGGAAATGGATTATTTACCCTTCACTTAGATGAGTTTTAAGAATATACTTTTATTCCCAATATAATTGGTTTTATATCATTAGCTTAGTTCTATCATTGATAAAAAAAATCCCATTTTGATTATTTTATTAATATCAGTCGATTTTTTTCTACTTTTTAACCACATGAAAAGACCGAATGAAAAGACCGAATAAAAAGACCGAGTTGCCCTCGCGCCCGGATGCGTGTTAATCTAATTTGCCATCTCTACCTTCCTCTTGCAGACCGACACCATCGACAAACCCCGCGAGCACCCTCCTCCCCACTACCGTCCTCCCGTTGATTCCACAGCCGACGCACCCACTTCCGTGGACGCCAACCCTGCCGCCACGCGCACCTTCCTCGACCGCCTCCTCGTCTCTGCCGTCGACGGCCACCGCACCGTCAAAGTGAGGACGAGCGGCTTCTTGAAGCAGAAGAGCTGGAGCAACTCACTGGAGAAGGATGAGGGGGAGGAGGCCACGTCAGAGATGACGGCAGAGCGGCGACGGTAGCTCTCTTACAAATGCATGGCAGCCGGAGAACGCCCCGAGCTGTGTCAGATCCCGTAGCCCCCCAACATCGCCTTCGCCTTCCCCGACTCGGCCGGCCAGATCCGATGGCCTCCTCGCGCGGATCCGGCGAGCATGAGGGTAAATCTGGTGTCCCGTTCTTTGCTCAACGACGAGACCACCGGATCGGTGTCGTGGATGTTGGATCTGGGTCGGGGTAGCCGGATTCGGCACCAGTGTGGGGCTGGGATCGCGGTCGATGCTAGTGCTCCTGTCGTCGCCCGCCGAGCCACCACCGCCGCCATCATCAAGCATTCGGCCGCTTCACGCCTCCTCCTCCTCGAACAACACCGCGCCACCACCGTCACCGACCGCTTGGCTAGGGTTTGGGGTTCGAGGTGGGGAGGACGATGCGGTGGTGTTTGGAGGATGTGACGTCGAGCAGAAGAGGTGGATAAGGGGGTTGGAGGGCTGCATGGTCGACACTAGGCTGCAAGAGGAAGGCAAAAGCTAGAGCGCAGATTAGAATGCATTCAAGCGGGGGTAACTCGGTCTTTTCACATGGCGAACAACCGATTGATATTAATAAAATAATCAGAATGTGGTATTTTATCAAATTTTTTTAAATAATATTATTTTAAAACATAATTACAAAAATATATCGTCTCTCCAAAAAATTACAAAAATATGTTCCTGCCGCCAGCTGAAATGGCGACAGAACATATCGCCATTTCAATCGGCGAGAACCTCCCTCCTCGCCGCCGGTCCACCCACCTATCGCCAGATTGAGATGGCGATAGGTCCCTGTCGCCATTTCAATCGGCGACAGGTTCTGCCGCCATTTCAAATGGCGGTGAAGCCCATCCCTATAAAAACCCAAAATTCAAATAGGACTCATTCTTATTCGTAAAAAAAGAGAAGGAGAGAAGAGTAGAGGTGAGGAGAGAAGCTAGCGAAGTCTTTGTCCGTCGGATTGCCAACCTCTCGGGTAATTTTTTAACCTAATGGATTACATAGTTTTAGATGTACTACACGTAATGCAAGATAGTTTTACATAATACTTTTCGATGGGTAGTATAGTTTTAGATATGCGGTTAATCGTGGAAATGTTCTTTATGGTGCAAAGTCGTCAAATATGTCCGACTCCGACATCGTTAATTTCAAAATTTACTATGGTCAAAGGACTATTCTAGAGGGTCCCAAGGGGATTGATTTGCATTATTTCCAATCGGCAACCGTACCCCTAGCAAGACCAGAGCAGCGTACATGGGGCGCCAGTGATGCGTGGTTGTTCCATACATTCCAAGTGGACCGTGATGTGTACGATCCGACTTTGAGTTGCCTTTCCACACGGAGAGCACAACCGACATATTGGGAGTTAGTGCAAACGGGGACCAAAATCTTAGCGATCATATGTACGCATCACGAGGAGGCAGGTGGAAATTGGTCCTTCTCGTCCAAGCATATGCCAAACCCACTCCTCCACCATGGTGAACAAGAAGGAGGTGTCGAGGCGAAGAGGAAGTCGGGATCAGCAGCACAACACAGTGCACACAATTGTCAAGCTCCCAGAGTTCTTGATGTTTGTCGATGAAGACCTGCGGAACTAGCTCCTACGGCCATGCAAGCTACCGGGTCTTCTCGACGAGGTGAGGAGGTTGAAGCCGTGGTGCAAAGGATGGATCTCAAGACCGAGACTACATGGCATTGTCTCAAGATGAAGGTTCCGACGACGAGGATGAAGTTGACGAGCGGCGGTTCCATCCGACCGAACACATACCGCCGACAATCTTGTCGCCAACGAAGGCTCCTGTGCCGGTAGAGTACGACAGTGAGGTCGACTAGGAGCTATGTACAAATGCAAGGAGACCGTGCAAGACGCGGTCAAATTCTCGGCCTTTGTTTGCAAGCGCGACATTCGTAGTCGTCAAGTTGACCCCAAGATTCTACGACGTGAAGTGCAAAGATAGAGGATGCCTTGGCGAGTGCACGATTTCACCAAAGTGGGACACCTCATCGGAAGTGCTCTATAGTGGTCCTCACACATGCGTCGTTTCGAGTCAAGATAGATCCACCGAACTCCTCCATCGCTTCATCGCCAACCTTATGTACAAGTGAGATCGTGGATAATCTAGATTTTGAGCCACGATGCATCATTCGGCGATTGAGGCAAGGTTCCAATACACAATCGCCTATGCGAAGGCTTGGAGGCAAAAGCGAAGGCATTGGAATTAAGGTGGGGCACGCTCGAGGATTCCTACCACAACCTCCTGCGCAACTTCGAGTCATACAAGATGTAAATCTCGCACCCATATCGATATTGAAGACACCACGCGCCCGGTGGACCAATAAGAGGGTATTGCGGCGAGTATTCTTCGCGTTTGGTCCATGTATCAACGCATTCCAAAGATCGCCAGTCAATCTTGTGCGTAGATGGCACATTTTGATCGGGAGGTACAAGGGCGAGCATCGATCGCAATAGCGACGCACGGAACAATCAAGTTCTTCCGTGGCATTACGCTGCTTGAAAGCGAGAACACGATAGCTGGTTGTGGTTCTGAAGAACGTGAGGATTTCATTGTGCAAGACCGTCCCAACGTGTGCCTCATACATGATCGGCATAGCACTGCTGCTGCGGCAATAACGCACCGCAACAAGGCGAGAATGTACCACTTCCATGGCCGGATCTGCGAGCGGTGGTGCATGAGGCACTTGGGTGCAAACTTCTACAAGCGAGTTCCGCAACAAAGACTTGATGAATATGTTCAGCGGTACAGGCAACCGTAACCAGCAGCGGAAGTTCGAAACACTCTGGAAGATTCTAGATGAGCGGACCAAGACACACAGAAGGGAGGCAGCGAGAAGGGTCGCCTCAAGCGCTGACCAGGCCCCCGAAGCATTGCCAAAGATACCCACAAATGCTCCGGATTGACGAGGAGGACGGGGCGCAGTCACATGCTTCTGACCGATTGAGCACGAGTCTAAGGAGAAGTGGTCGCTGCTCCATGACAGGGGTGGCGCTCGATATGGTGTCATGACAACTAATCTAGCCGAGGTGTACAACTGGGTCATGCGCGGTGCAAGGTGCCTCCCTTTGGTGGGTATTGTGGAGGCAATACTCCACTAGTGACATCAAGTACTTTGTTGACGTAGCAACAACGCATCGCGAGCCATGGCAAATGACAGACATCAGACTCGCCATGATCACCAAGTACATGGAGGAGAAGAGCAAGAAGGGTGAGACGACCGCATTCAAGATGGGCACAAGGAGCTTCGCCGAGGTGATGTGCAGGATAAGGACGCCATGATCTAACCGTGAGAGGGTTACCCATGAGTGCACGTATGTGCCGCTTAGTTGCACATGCACTTGCAACAAGTCCTTCTTACGCATAGGCCTGCTCCCATGTCATAGCCGCATGTTCGACGGTGGCGCAAAGATCTCGGTCAAGACTCTCTCGTTTATTTCACCAAGGAGGCGGTGATGCAAACTCGACCGCGGAGATATATGGTTACGTTGTGGTTGGTCATTTCACCGCCATCCGACACAGGGAGCAACTAATCTGGCCGCGGACATTGATAGGCTCAAGGGAAAAGTTGACGGCGACAGTGCGACAAGATCGTGAACGACATGGATGAAGCAGAAACCGGACGTCAGACGAAGAAGTACTCTATTTGCGGAGTCCGGGCACACCTTCAAGAAATGTCCCACGAGAAATCCTCAAGATGAAGGAGACATCGCTATCTCGGACGTCGCAATGGGACCTTATCTAGTCACCTAACTCGAGACAAATCCACGGGGGGCGTTGAGGTCATGCGACCAATGTTATTACCAATGTTCAATTATGTTATTGCACCTGACAAGAGTAACATGTTATTGCCAATGTTCAATTATCATTTTAATTAAGTGTTATCATGTTTTGCTTGAATGTTATGTAATATCGGTGCTATTAAGTGTTATGATGTTTTGCTATGAATGATGTTTTGCTTAATTATCGTAGTTTTCATAGTAATGGCAAGTTCACATTTGTTTCTTACATAATATGCGTTCATGTACATGAGTAAGCGTATTAATTCACTAGCGCATCGCAATATCACTTACCTTTCTACTTACGAATCGCTCATATCTCAATCTTTCTCGTAAAATTCTTCGAAATTCATCGCACTAGAACAACATACAACGATCAAAAATGTTATTATGAGTCTAACAGATTTTGCACCGTTAAACGATAAAAATCAAAGGCGGCAAACCTAGCTAGAGAAGGAAATTTGGCTTGCTTCACATCGCCAGATTGAAATGGCGACAGGACCTATCGCCATTTCAATCGGGCGATAGGTGGTGACCGGACCGATGACGAGGAGAGAGGTTCTGTCATGCGGTTGAAATGGCGATATGTTCTCGCTGCCATTTCAACCTGGCAACAAAGAACATATTTCGTAATTTTTGGAGAGCGATATATTTTTGTAATTATGTTTTAAAATAATATTATTTAAAATAATCAGAATGTGGTATTTTATCCAGGATAGAACCAAACGAATGGTATAAAACCAATTACATCGAAAATGATAGTATACTAGGTACTGTCAAGCTCATTGTATGAAGGAGCAAAGAAAAACAGCGATGGAGAGTGGAGACAGGATATAAAAGAAAAGTAGATGTAGAGTATTCACGGAGAAGCAGTTAATTAGAAGATCGGGAAAAGATGATATAACAAAATGAAACGTGAATATGTAAGTATGTTTGAAGGAAGAATATGTGATAGATAAATATAGAACGATGTAAAGATTTAGTTTGTGTATTAGACGGGTGGAAAATAAACATAAGTAGAGGTGTGTTATGTTTACCTGAAATATCCAAACATGTATATATAGAGATTAAGCACAAGTTTGATCTATGTGTAAGTTTAATAAATAGGTATGTAAGATCCTAGCAGTAGAGCTGTAAACCTAGCTAATCCATTTGCATAGAACATTGAGCATGATGCAATGTATTGTATGAAACAAGTAGCAGCAAAACGGTATCACTTAGAGAAAGGAGACCATGAAAATTACATAATATTTGTCAACTGAGAGTATTAGCGTTTTGTGTTAGGCAAAAGAGGACATACAGATGGAACATGAGATGGAACATGTTGCATAGTAGTTTTGAGGCAGCAGCATGGTGCTATATACATGACACACATTTACATTGTGTTAACAGAGAGTAGAAAGCACTAATAATAGCATGGTATAGAGGGAGCACTGTGGATCTCCGTGGTAGTAGGTTAAACAAAAGTGCGCTAGAGCAACAGTTCTTGCAGGAGCCGCTGAAGGAAAAATAAGAGTAAGCTGTATTAGTTCACTATGTTGCGGGGAAGGAAATATAATTCTACATGTAGTGCAGAATGGAAATAGAGTCGAATATGGCTGGCTCAGTTTTAGCTAGAGTTAATTTATTGAATATAGAGCAACAGGAAGATGTTAGAAAGGCATTATATACATTAAAGTAAGCATAAATAATATGATCTGTAAAAGAGCATGATAAATGGTTTCTTACCTAGTTATCTTTTTTAGTTGGCAGTTCTTTGCCACGAGATGATAAAATAGTAATGTCTTCAGGTGGAGCAACGTCTGATCTGTGTAGTATAACAGTTGTACAGTAAGAGCACAATATAAACACTTGAGTTCATGCACCATATTCTCAGATGGCTAATCGGTCCATGAACTGGTCGATGACCAAAAGCAAAAAAATTCATAGCTTCTACAAAGTTCGTAAGTACAGTCAGACTCATCAGTAAGAATACCTCATATTGTCATCCCGAAAGGGCAAAAGACATCACAGCAAATGAAATCTCAGATCGAATAGTTGTAAGTTGTAACGCAAGTTCCTAATTTCTATCATATGCACACTGAAGGTGAAAAACAATAAGTCGTATCACAGTAATTAAAATTTTCAAGTCAAAGTGATCATTAACAAAACCTTCTGAAGACTAAGCAGGTAGCCAGCCATACAGAGGGCGGTCCTTCCAGATCACAACCATGTTAGACCCCAACAGCCAGGTTTTTTTTTATAACACGGCTAATGTGTGCTACAAATTTAATTTCAAAATGTTGTAAAATCAACCCAACAAAACCAGGTTAGACCCCAAGCATCGCTCATTGGGTAATCTTCATTGCAAAATATTGCGTAGTCGTTTTTTATCTAAAAAATTTTCTGGAATTATGGTAACGTGATATGGAAGAACCTATCAAATTACCACGATATGTAGTTGAATGATAGCCGGAAACCACATTTCTTTGGCTTCCACTAAGTGTCAAGGAGCACCTTATTCGTTTTCTGCACTTAAATATATCTTGATCCAAGCACTACTGCACTAAGATAACGATCAATCTATTAGTATCTATTTTTTTAGAAAAAGCTCTAAGCACATGCGCCAGTCAGCCCAAGCACCTATTTTATGCACAGCCTTTCATCTACCCTACCCAAAAACAACAAATGAACAATCCATGAAACTAATGCAAAAGAAAATAATACCATCATCAACCTCACTACAAATAATAACTAGTGGATATGGATCATCTAGTAGGCAACACAAATAGAAAGGGAAAATATGCTGCACAAATGGCAATGCGAAAAGAACACCACAAATCCTTATGCTATATGAGGTATGGTGTAAATAACCCTTTCCTCTATTTCAGTTGTATACCATTTTGACTACTGAGTCTATCATATCCATATATACAGTCATCAATCATATCTAGTCATTTGTAAACTTTGTTAACATGCGAATACGTACTGTGTAGTAAGAAAAACATCTGGGGAAACTGTCAAATAGTCCTATAGTAGTTCATAGACAATGACAAAAAAACACATAGGTAAACACAGAAGGAAAATGAGACTGCTATTGTTGATATGTAGTGGGTCTACATCATTTATTGATCATTGATTAGTGATGCAAATCAGTGCATATTGTGTTTCTTTGGAGACAGTTTATATTTCAATACGACAATATTTAAGCGATATCCAAATAAACCAACCGAATAGATCCTTGTGTGCTTATGATGCAAACTTCCGCATTTTATCCAAATTAACTTGAAATAAAAACACATATATACAAGCAGACAAGAAAATAAGATGACAAAGATCTTTAAGATGGTTGATTGATTATTTGAATCATGTATACACTTGAAAAAAAAAATAAACAGCTCTGTGCTTGCAAGGAATGACCTGTTTAGCATGCCCGAGCCTCTTCAGTAGAAGTTCATTCATAACTGCTTCCCAGATATGCTGGCCTCTGAAAAAGAATTCTGTGGCATTCTGCAAAGTCTCACAGAATACTCAGAAGATTGATAATTACACGCGAGCCAGCTTGAAAATCTGTCACATAACGAACATTTTTTTTTACCTCTAATCAATTACAAAATATCCTGGCACATTTCAACAACTACCTTCTCAATGGCCTGCTCACATTCATAGCAAGAAGATTTTCGATTGCGACTTACGCCATCTTGCAAATCCTTCCGTTCATCAAGTGTTGCACACGATCGAAAGGCAGATTTGTGTGCCGGGTATCATGAGTTAAAGGGAAACCTCTAAAATACCCAATAAAACAATAGCAAACTATATTGTGTTTATTTGGAGACAGTTTATATTTCAATAAGACAATATTTAACTGATATCCAAATAAACCAACCGAATAGATCCCTTGTGTGCTTATGATGCAAACTTCCGCATTTTATCCAGTTAACTTGAAATAAAAACACATATATACAAGCAGGACAAGAAAATAAGATGACGGCATCTTTAAGATGGTTGATTGATTATTTGAATCATGTATACACTTGAAAATCAAAATAAACAGCTCTGTGCTTGCAAGGAATGACCTGTTTAGCATGCCCAAGCCTCTTCAATAGAAGTTCATTCATAACTGCTTCCCAGATACAATAGCAAACTAAAGTTTATCTATCATCTATGAACTGTGATAATAAGTGCAGCATCTCAGGAACAATTTTATCAAGAAGAAATGAAACAAGATGAGCACTACGGTGTCCATCGATCTGTGGATCAATTTCACGGTCGAATCGCAAGCATCCAGATCTTACAAGAAATCAAAGATCAAGAACAAGAACGAGAAGAAGCACAAATGCACTTAATACATAATTAAGCCTTCTTTGATTTGGTTCTTTCTGAATAGGAGTGGCAAGCTGTCCTAAAAAGAAGACCCATTTGGAAATGGCCGATGGGCAAGATCTTGTGAGATCTCGAGAAGGGAAGGCAGATATCAAGAACCAAGATTCCTAGCTCAAGAATCAGGTGCCGATTGCATTATCCGGAGAACAGGATGCTATTAAAAAAACGCAGCATAAGTCTTTGGGATTATAATAAAAAAAACCAATCCCGGCACTGCTCAAGATTCACAGCATCGCACTAAAAACAATTTAGCGGTAAAACTCATCTTCCCCAATTTTTTTGGGCGCAGCTCGTGGTGGCGCCGGAGGGAGGAGGCGCCATGAGGAAGACTCGGGGTAGGGTGCGTTCGCTGGCAGGCGTGGCGAGGTGAGGTCGAGCAGGGCACACGAGGCATGGCGGCGGATGGAGGAGGCGCCAGGAGGAAGCTGGGGGTAAGGCGCGGCAGAGAAGCCTCGGCGAGATCCAAATCACCGAAGAAAATCGAAGAGAGGAGAGGAATAAGCGGCCTCCATTTTTTCTTGGCTTTTCCTTGAGGAGGCCGGCGGCGTGAAGGCGAAGCAAGCGCGCCCAGAGCGGAGTCCCGAGGAGGTCTTCGACGGAGAGCGCCATGGAGTTGGCGGTGGCGAGTGGCGGAGGAGGAGGAACCTGGCACCTCCTCCGCGACGCGCGGCGGCGGCGGGCGTGGAAGGCGGCAAGCGAAGAACAACGAGAACTATGGCCGGCGGGCGCAGAGCGCAAGGCGTGGCGTGCGAAGTCGGCGATAAACAAGGCCATGGCAGCAGCAGGCGAAGTGATGTGATGGCAGCGGAGGAGAAGCGGCGCCATGGAGGTTCCATTCGGCAGGGAGCAAGAGCAGCAAGAGAAATGGGGAGGAGCGGCAGGCAGGGGTGCAGGGACGGGGACGACGCTGGAGGGGCAGGCGCCATGGAGGTTCCATCCGGCAGGGAGCAAGAGCAGCAAGAGAAATGCGGAGGAAGAGAAGAATGAAGAAGAAGCAATATGAGCAAGGGACGGGACAAAAGCAATAAATGCGGGTGAAGGCAAACGGCACGCAAAGCAAAATAAATATCCAACGGACGCGAGTGACGGACGCGCGGGATCTGACGGCCAAGAAATTTCGGGACGATGTGGACGCCTGTGGTGCCAAGAAAAACGCGCCCCTTTACCCTTAGGATTCTCAAAACCAATACTCTTTTCAAAAGGGGAGTTCAATTATTTGCGCTGTACTTTCGGTGGTAATTTAGGATTTGCCACTATTATTAGGATTCTCAAAACCAATACCTAAACTTTTACTTAATTTTCTTTTTCAAAACACTGAAACTGACAAAAAAAAAAGCCTCAAACAGCCAAGAAGAATGTACGAGCAAGAGACAAATAATCTTACCTTCCCCAGGGCCTACACGAAAAAAAACAAGAAAGGAAACGGAAACGAAGTGCAATTCCACGGAGGCGAGGCACATAAGGCAGGCGCGGAATCGGACGCAACCGCTGGCGCGCAGCGGTAGCGCCGCCACCGAACGCGCCCCGCCTGCTCGCACGCGCGTCCCGGCTTCCCCTCCCTCGCGCGTCCGAGCCGAGGCGACGCGACGCCCCCTCCCCCATTCGTCGCCACCAATCGAGCCCTTCCCTCCGCTACGCTCCTCGCGGCGCTCCCTCAAATACGCCCACACGATCCGGTCGGAGTCGAGGCGGGTGTCGTGTACTTTGTGGGCGCGGGCTTGGATGGGCGGGCCGGGCGCAAGCAGTGGCCGGCGGAGGTGGTCGCAGCGGTCGTGCCGGACGGGAGGGGGCGGGGTCGTGAGGCGGACTGTGGCGGCGCCGGCGCCGGGCGAGGGCGAGGGCGGCGCGAGCGCAGCTTCGCGGCGAAGTGGGCGAACTGAAGGTTAGCATCTGCTCTCCCCGGGTTGAATTGCCGTGGCGTTTGGCTGTTTTTATGTGAGTGTCGGGGGCTGCATGTTTTACTTTGAAGCGAGGGGGTTGTTTGGTTTGTTTGCATCGTTGAATTAATTCTGGAACCGAATCAGGGAGAAATTATGGAAATAGTAAGAAAAACGAAGCATCTATCCATTTATTGTTTGTCCGAGGAACACGAACACGGAGAAAAGATCATGGACAATTTGAAAGAATAATTTTTTTTTTACCAAAAAGACTGCATTAAAACATGTAGCATATAACTTGACAAAAGTAGAGAGGATTACACCTGTTATTGGGGTGAAACTCGCGACGCATTTTCCTTATGTTCTGACGCCAATTCAGAAGCACCAACAAATTCTTAAAACAGAAAGCAGGAAGGACCATGGTTGCAACTAAATTTTGTCATGCCTTATGGTTCACCTTCTTTTGCAATTTTTTTATTGACATGGAAATGCAACCATTTTAGTTTTGAGGAGTAGCTCTATAAATTTGTGACTTCTCTAGTGTTGTAAGATCTTTGAATGGTTATTGTTACGGAAAATGGATAAAGGGGGAAAACGACTACTTGCTTTGGAGTTGACCTGTTCCTGTTCTGTTTCATGTCTTCTACTCAGGGTTTGCTCATGTGGACAAGCAACAGCGTGTCCATGGAGTATTATCAGATTCCAGAAGTAGCAGTACATCCACAACTGAAGAAGATTATGTAAGTTTTTCAATTGCCCGTTATTGTTCTGTCAACAATATTGATAGTTCCATGCAAATTCAAAATTTTCTGCAACTTGGAGACTTTCTTATGCTTGAACCGTCGTAGTTTTTGTTGGTTATCTTTTCTGAAAAATGTTTCTTGTTACAGTTTTGTTCGAACTTTTGGGAATTTAAGCGTAAGAGGTCCAGTGGCAATTCTACAAGATGTCCTCCCAGTGAACACATGAGAAATGAAATAGAAAGTTACCATTCGCTACCTTATGTGATGGCAGAATTAATGGATTTTGATGCAGCAACTGGAATGCTGGTAACTTCTCAAAAAACTTCCTTTTCGTGGCCAATAGAGAAAAAAATTCCTAGCAATGAAAAATTGTTTTATCCGAGCAGTATTGAGTCAGATTATGGGTTGCCCTATCGGCCTAAATTTAATCTCGGCGAAGACAGTAATAATGTAAAGCATCCTCCACCACTAAAGAATTCTAGTGGCATGAGTAATTTCAGTTATCGATTGACTAGAAGTGCTGAAAGATCTGATTCTATGAAGATGGGTCCAACGAGTGCAAAATGTTCCCTTTCAGAGAAAATGTCACTGTTACGTCAACCGCGGCATGGCCACAGTTATGAGAATCAAAACCGCATTGGTGCTTTAAACCGAAGGCATAAGTTTGCACATTTTGGAGGAGCAATGAACATGACAAGAAAAGAGGAGGTTCATAAGCAGTCTGATTCTTCAACGGGAAGACATTGGCAGGCTTTGTTGGATAATGCATTAGTTCGACGGAATCAACTGTACTGTGCACAACCGCCCAGTGAGGAATCATCTGAACAATTATGGAGCTCTACAAACAGTGAGTCTGAGAAGATTGTATGCTTTTCCTCCAGTGGCAGCAGTGATGATTTGCCAGTATCACTTTCAGGTGACACTAGTGACACAAGTGACAACTCCAAGTTATCTTCTCTGGGTATAGTAGCCAATGATCAATGGAAGATGTCTTTCAAGAAGGTATATCTTACTAATATTGATCAAATGCTTCACAAGAAAACCCACTCAGTATCTGTATTTGCTTATGATACTGCATTGCACAGAAGATTTGGTTATTTCATAAGTTTGTAGAATCAGAAACATTGACTAGATTTCTATTTATAACTTTTTACTGTCTTCTTTCATTAAATAAGCTTAAGGATTACCAGTAATCACTGTATGGGAATAGAAAATTTTATTAGTTTTGCTTCCCCTCAAATTTGATAGCTAAGTTGAGCTCCTCTTATTTGCTATACTTCAGGTACACTGTCCTGTTGCTGCACGTATAGATTCTATGTCTGTAACTAACCGCAAAGAGATTGAGCAACCAAGCCCTGTATCTGTTCTTGAACCTCCAGCTGAAGATTTCTCCTGTGGTGAAAACATCAAGCTTGATAGAACATATCCTCATGGTCAGCAATCTTGCCCTTATATTTAAATCTTCTTTTTGTTTTAGTTAATTTTGTGTTCTACTTTCTTAATGTAGATCTCCAGCTGAGACTTAAGCCTGTCAAATTTCCATGCGTGGAAACTGTTGCTGAGGTATTAGGCATTGGTGGACTTAGTGATTACTTGTGCTCTGAGATTGAGGTTGGTCAAAACGATGAATCCATACAGCTGGTTGAAGATATCCTTGAAGAATCTGGAGATGAAGAGGAAAGAGACTTTTCTTACTTGCTGGATATACTAATTGTTTCTGGTATTCATGGCACCGAGGAGGAACAGCTGTACAAGGTGTGCCAGTCGCTTGATTGTCCTGCAGGTTATGATGTGTTTGAGAAGCTTGAAAAGAAATACATGAAAGTTTCTCAATGGTCAAGGTCAGACAGGAAGCTTATCTTTGACATGGTAAACTCCATATTGTCAGAAATTCTTGCCCCTTGTTTGGACATGCACCCTTGGGTAAATACTGCTAGGAATATGGCACCAATGTGGGGCTCAGAGGGTCTTTTGGAGAAAGTTTCGCAGATGTTGGCTCAGAGACGAGAGGAACTTGCACTAAGTAAGCCTAAACCTGAGACGAAAGCATTTGATCAGAAGTGGCCAAATTTGGCAGATTGCATCGACAAGGCAGGAAGGGATGTTGAGAAAATGATAAAAGGCGATCTTTTGGAAGAGCTGCTTCTGGAGTTGATGTCCAGTTAGGTGAACAGCTGCTTCTGGAGCTGCTGTCAGGTTTCCACGACCCAAGTAGGTTCTAAATTGTTGTAGGTCCCTTGTTTTTGTGTTTGGTCAGGTTTTTATAATTGCTTGTATTGTTTCTTTGGTCCTTAAGGTCAAAGTTCTGTTTGTTAAAGCAGTGGTTGACGAGTTTTTTTGTTGAGTCGCCGTGCTTGTTGTGATATAGGGCAACTGGGCAAGTTGTAGAATTCTGTTAGATTAGGTGAGGTATATAGTTAAATTTATTTTTTAGCACGAAAAAGAAGCGGAATGTGAGAGAAATGGAGTTGTTTCCTTTTGTTGGCCATTCCAAGTCTGTAAATCGTGGCAATTGTAGTCCAGTGAACATTTATATTGTTCTTGGGAGAACAAAATAATTGAAGATTGTCGATATCTATCTGTACTGCTTGAATTTGACCACTGTAGTTATACCTTATAATTTTACATAGAACTGTTTAGACTTCAGATGATGGATCTCTTTTGTAATTGCTAACATCTTTCCGTTATAAAAAAATCCTATCCTATATTCCTGCAGATATATTCTACTTTTTTTTACAAGGGAAAACCTAGTTTTTATAGAAAGCAAATAAAAGATCTTACAAGAGAGACCGAATTCCAGCTTACAGAGCAGGGTCAAAACAACAGGAACAACAACTAAACTAGCTATTTCATACATGGATTAGGAAATAACTAACGAACAAAAGAGTTTAGCCCAATCTTCAAAAGTTGCCAAGAAGTATTCTAGCTTTCTTCGATCAACCCCTTTGATGAGAACACACTAATACTGCAAACAATACATAAATTTGAAAATCACTTCCATAGGTTGCTTAGGAAATTTTTTTTTCAATCGCCATTTTGTTCCTAAATTTCTAAAGGTTCCAAGTCAATGCTGCAAAACTAAACAAAGCAGTATTATAGCCATTAGTCCTCTTCCTCTCCAACCAATTAAGTTGAAAATCATCTAATGATTTCGAAATATGCTACCAGCTTAGCACCTCTTTCACACAAAACCAAACAAACTTTGCTAAAACACAAGAGAACAAAATATGATCAAGACTTTCTTTAGTACCACAAAGAATACAATTCTCATCCCCTTTCACCCCCCCCCCCTTTTTTAAGTTGAACCGTTGTCCGAACACTGTCGTGATAGCTTTGCCACATAAAATTTCTTACTTTTAAAAGAATCCTAATTTTCCACAGTTTTTGCAATTTCCTACGAATAACTCCCCCAAAAACCAACTACCTGTACATAAACTTGACTGAAAACAAACCCGATTTCTCAAGACACCAAATAACTTTGTCCATATCCCCATTCAGATCAATATCCATGATATAGTTTTTCAAAAGATTCCATTGAACTATCTCCTCTTCACCAAAATTTCTAAGGAAATTGATCTTCGATATACTCTCAGTAAAACAGTTAGCAACACTAATGTCAGGGGACTTACAAATATTAAAAAATTTGTCATATTGAACCTTCAAAAGGTAATTACCAATCCAAACATCACCCTAGAAATAGATATTGCAATCATTACCAATATGAAATCTTGCACCCCAATTAAACAGATTTTTCACTCTTTGCATATTTTCCAAAATTGAGAGCCTTTCAAGGAATTGGCATATCTGAAAACACCCCCAGGGAAGTACTTAGCCTTAATAATTCTAAACCAAAGTTCATTAGTAGCTGCAAAAATTTTCCAAATTCATTTAGCTATTAGGCAATCATTCATAAATCTTGTGTTTATAACCCCTAAACCCCCAAAATCTTTAGGTTTAAACACAGCTCCCCAATTCACCATATGATATTTAAATTTGTCACTAGCCCCCTCTAGAAAAATCTAGACCTAATATAATCCATTTTTTATGAACTTCCTCATTAAACCGATAAAAACCCATGGTGTAAATAGGAAGGTTGCTCAAGCTACTATTCACCAACACTAACCTCCCACCAGAAGGCAAAATATTATTTCTCTAGTTATCCAACCTTCTTCTCAATTTGGTAATAACATTCTCAGCTACTTTCTCCCCAACATATCTATCTCCAACCAAAATGCCTAAGTATGTAAGAGGTAAATGAGCCAATTTACAATTAAAAATGTCCGCCACTTTAGTAAAGTAGAAATTTGAGGTTAAGAAGATACTCTCTTCACATTCTATCATTATTACTGTATCATTTGCATATTGAAGAATAGGAACCCCCTCAGGAACCAGATGAGAAATCACCCCCATAACCAAGTCTTTTTTTTAGCTGTTCCAATAATCAATGCTAAAGTATCAGCAGCCAAATTGAAGAGGAGGGGAGACAGAGGATCCCCCTGTCTCAAACCTCTGTAAGTATTAAAAATAGGGGTCAACCTCTCCATTGATATTAATACTGACTTCCCCCTTCTAACTGAACTCATAGTCATTTGAATCCATTTCTCGAAAAAACTTTCTTCACCATCACTTCCTCCAAAAAAAAAACTCCAATGAATCTTATCATAAGCCTTTTCAAAATCAAGTTTCAAAATCACCCTTCTTTCTTTGAATGTCTAATATCATGAACAATCTCATGAAGAGCAACCACCACATCTAAAATGTTTCTACATTTGATAAAAGCAGACTAACAATCATTGATGATTCTATCAGCAATATCCCCCAGCCTATTAGCCAGAAGCTTCGACAGAATTTTGAAACTAACATTCAATAAGCAAATAGGTCTGTACTGTTTAATAGTATTAGCCTCTTTGAGTTTGGGAATTAAAATGATAACTCCAAAATTCAATCTCTTCAGATCCAAATTCTCTTTAAAGAAATCTCTAACCAAATCCATGAACTGATACTTAATTGCCCCCAAAACTCTTTATAAAACAAATTAGGAAAACCATTTGGACCAAGGGCAGAATTTATTGGCAGCTCTTCGATGACTTTCCAAACTTCCTCCTTAGTAAAATCCTGAACCAAAAAACATTGTCTACTCCAGAAACTCTGTGCTTAATGCTCCAAATCTCATGAGATAAACTCACCCCTTGAATAACTTCAGAACCAAAAAGGTCTTTATAGAAACTATATATATGGTTTCTGAGCTCAACTTTGTCTTTAATGGTAGCACAATTATGAAAAAAGACAATATTAGCATCCCCCTGAGTGATCCAATTCACACTACCTCTTTGTTGCCAGTATTTCTCCTCCACACCATAAACTGTCTCCAGCTCATATTCCATTAATATCTCTGAATCCATTCTTCAGCACTTACCCTCTCCTCTCTGCCCAGATTCTAGATCTTTGAGCTGCTCTAAAGACTCTTCTTCTTCTTCTTTTTTTTTTTTTTGCTTATACTCCCCTTTCAAATTGGCACCCCAACCTCTCAAAAAACTTCTCAAAGCTACAATACAACCATTCCATCTTTCTAGAGAGTAAGTATCTTCAGAAGCTTTACTATTAAACTCAAGCCATTTGTCCTTAAGCAAATCCTTAAAGTTCTCTTGACAAAACCACTTCTTTTCAAATAAAAATATCCCCTTCTTAACAATCTCACCCTCCCCAGAGTTTAGTAAAATAGGTTTGTGATCAGAACCCACTCTAACCAAACTCTTCATATGACAAATAGAAACTTAGCTTCCCAATCAGTTGAAACTGAAACCTTATCAAGATTCACCATAATGGGACATTTTTGTTTATTTGTCCACATGAATCTAGCACCCCCTTTTCTGATCTAACTTGTTATCAAAAATAAAATCATTAAAAAGATTCATGAGACTGAAATTCAAGTTATTAGAATTTTTATCCATTGCTTCCCTAATCAAGTTAAAATCCCCCTAAAACCAAAGGAAGAACATCACGTTTGCATTTCCTATCCAACTCATCCAAGAAAAATGAGCTAGATCATGATGAGCAGGACCATACACAACCATCAACTCCCATCTGAAATTAGTAATTATGTTCCTAGCCACCATACTCACATAAAAACTTCATGCATCACGGTCTTCCACCTCCAAAAAAAAATCTTTTTTCACTCCCAACAAAATACCCCTAGAATGACATTTTGTAGGAAATCCAATGCCATCTGAATAGAAATCCCCAGCCAGATTCTTAAGATCTCTCTCAGAAAAGTCCTTAATAGTTTCCTGCACCCCCACAACATTTACCCCTTCCGTACAAATAAAATCCTTGAGTTGTCTTCTCCTTGCAGCTCTCCCCAAACCTCTAATATTCCAATAGAGAACTTTCATGATTTAGAACTAGTACCACCAGCACCCCTTTTTTTAGCTTATTCTTCACTTTCTTGTTCAGTTTGAAACCTGTAGCACCCTTAAGCTCATTGTCAATTATATCCAGATTTTCACCCACCTCAGAAATATTCCCCTTGGGATTTTGGACCTTAGTATCCCTTTTTTCTGACCTATCCTTTTCAGCTTTAGCTAAGCTAAGATAATCTCACTAGCAGATTGGGACTGAGAGCCTAAAATAATACCACATGAAGTAGCTACTTTCTCTAAGTAATCAGTAGAAGCATTATTGAGAACATTAAAAGAGTTTTCAGTAGTACCTTGTGTCTCCAGATTCTGAATAGACTTTAACATTTAGGTTTTCTTCTCCTGTAACGTCCCAGTTTAAAATTAACCATTTGGTTTTGTTGAATTGCTCAAGCTTAATTTGGAGATTTTAGAAAAATTGGAAGTGATTTAATATGAATTAATCAAACTCCAATTAATTCGAATTTGGTTTATTTTGAGTGCTGGAGTTCTCTGGTGTTTGAAAATCCCCTTTCTCTGCTCGTTCCATTTTCCCTTTGGTCACCTCCTCCTTAGGACCTCTCTCCTCAGGACCTCCCTTTTGGTCACAACCACCCCTTTCGGTTTGGACCACCCTTTCCGTTTTGACCAAATTACTGGTCATCTTCCACTCATACACGTCAGCGCGCAGCGCTGCTGCTTTCATCCGACTTACTTGCCCCTGTCGTGCGCATTAAATGCGCCTGTCACTTTTGCTCCGCGCCATGCCTCTGCTCTGTCCCATCGCCTCGCCTCACCTGCTCCCATCCCGTCGCTCTGCGCTGGCCAGAGTTCCTCTCGTGCGCCCCACCCGTTGAGCCGCCTCTCTCCTCCTCCTCCTTGGCTGCTATAAATAGAAGCACCGGAGCCTCTCGTCCTCCTCTTCCTTTTTTTCCCCATTTCTCCCTCCTTGTCCTTGCGACCACGTTGAGTAGTCGTATCCTTCTTGGACCTCCTTCCGACCAGTTGAGCCTTCTTCCGAGAGCCCGTTCTCCTTCATTAGAGCTCCAATTTGAGTGAATCAAATCTCTTAATTCTGCATCTTTCTTTTGGCTCTAGTTTGGTGCTTTTGTTGGAGTTTTTGTGGATTTGTTTGATTTATCTGGCTCCTTTCGCACATGTAGAATACGGCTGCTCTGAAGAATTCGTGGACCCGACGACCTCGGCCGAAGCATCCCAACTCTTCAACGAAGGCAAGTCGTAGACCTTTGATCATGTCGTACCCAGTTTGTAAAAATTACATTATTTTATACCAACATGCATGGCTAATTGTATAAAAATGGTTTGGGGAATAGCTAAATACCTACTCGACAGTATGACTCCTTGAATACTTGTGATTGACATGTTGACATGTACCCTTGGACACCATAGGTTGGGTAATCTTAGTTGGACATTTTTGAGATACCAACATGGGTGCGTATATTGCTTAGACATACTTTAGTTATATGATGTCTCTTAATCACATGATTCGCGGATGATGAATTTGACTTAATGATATATGGAATTGTGGCGCGACCACTGTTGTTAAAAGATGTTGTGCCATGGCTAGGGTGGTTATTTGGCCGTGATGAACCCAAAATGATTTATACTTGGGCGAGTGATCGTGCAGTAAAGGGGGTGCAAGAAGCACATTGGGATGTGGTTGTCTCGCCTGAGTAGTCACGAAGGACTTAACCTTGTAAGCCATTGATCTAGGCCATACCATACAACCACATGTCTAGGATGGGGTGGACCTAGCCAACTAATTAGCAATGCTTTGAGTCGGTTCTGTTTTGGTTGAGAATGGCGCAAGAGGGGGCTAGGAAGGTGAATCCTTAGCGAGCGGAACCGGGTCAAAACAGAGCTTTGTAAAGGCCTTGTCACGTGCTCTAGACTGCTTACCTAAGGTAGTGAGCAGGGGCATCGACGGATGCCCAACCAATTAGAGAAGTCGTGTCTTATGGGTCAAGTTGTACAACCTCTGCAGAGTGTAAAACTATTCGAATAGCCGTGTCCCCGGTTATGAACAATGCTTGGTGATTTCACGCAAGGGGTAGACTTTCTCAAAACATTTGGTCGTGATGGGTTCCAAGTGGTCTGGGAAGTGAACAGGGCGTTCACGAGTGGTCTGGGAAGTGGACACGGTGTTCACGAGTTGTTTCAAATAAATTTGATTACTTATGTATTAATCTTTCAACTTGTGCTTTGCAATCTACTTACTATATTTTCAGTCAATTTTGCTTTCTGCAAAGTAACCAAAAGTTATCCTTGTCAAGCCTGGCATGAATACTATTTGCATAAATTTCCCTACAACTTGCTAAGTACATTCAAAGTACTCACGACTTTATGCCCTTTGGTTGATCAGTCGCTGAAGAGGACCCAGGGAGCTCTGAGCTCTTTGAACAGGAGTTCTTCGAAGACCATGCGAACTAGGAAACGTCCTCTACTTGATTGCCTGTGGGTATGTCGAATGGCTTCCACGAGTGTTTTGTTTTCCGCTGCGAGCTCTTTTTTGTTGTAAGCCCTGCGTGGAAATTCTGTAAAAACCTTGACTATAAGGTCTTTTGCTACTTTTAATATTAATTTGTCTACTTCTTCTAGTTTGTTGTATGGTTTTGATTACATCGATGTTGAAACTGTGTGAGCTAGTTGCTGATCTTGGGACTAGCTCAGAATGCACAGAGGGTCCCGGGGTTGCTTACCTAGGGACCCGACAGTGGTGGTATCAGAGCCATTTCGACTGTAGGATGTAACCTTAGTTAGCATGGTCGTTTTAGTCAAGGGTTTCAAAATTTATCTTATAATCAAACCAACAGAGTAACATGGGTAGTTATTCCTCTCTCATCTTATTCTATTCTATTCTCATCTTAACCAGCCACATCTTCCTCACCTTCCGGCATCCCTTTGCGTGTTCTACCTAGGGCTCTCCTTGTTGTGGTCGGAGCACCACAGGAAAGCCCGCGCCGCTGCCAACCGAATCGCGTCGCCGCCCTTGCTTGTCGCCGATGAACCCTTTGCTTCTAGCCTCCTCCATGGCAAGCACTAGGTTCCCCTCATCCCTCTCCTCCTTTTGGTACCCCAACCAAGGCTCGTCGTGGTGCGTAGCGCCGGCGAGCCTCGCGCCCGAGCCGCCGCTAGCTCTTCGCGGACGTGGTGGCCCACATCGCCTCTACCTGGCGCCACCTCAGCTCTCCAGCCCACGTGGCTGCCTGCGTGGCAGCCGCCACATCTCCTCCCTTGCACCCGGTCCACAAGACCCAGCCCCACATGTCAGTGACCCGAATCCTTTTTCATTTAGAAAATAATTCCGGCCGAAATTCGAAAATCCCTTGCTGACATCAACATGATGCAATAATTGATTTTCCTTTAGAAAATCAATTCCATAAAATCCGGAATTTCCTATTTTCATCATTCCATGTGATTTTCAATCTTCCGAGAGCCCGTTCTCCTTCGTTCGAGCTCTGATTTCAGTTATTGAAATTTCAAAATTTATCTAAATTCAATATATATCTCTTAGAACTTAAATTATTTAATTTAGAGTTTATTTTAATTTTTTTGGATTTTATTTGAATTTGGTTTATTTTCGCGTGTAGATTTCGACGACTTCGGAGAACCGGATTTTAACGTCGTTTGAGAACAACTACTAATTAATCAAGGCAAGTTATATCTTTTGATCATATTTGATCCCAGTATTTTAAATTATTTAAATTTTGTTTTAAATTATTATTGCATACTTATTTATACTCAATGTAATTTAAATCCTTGTTTTAAATTTATAGTTAATCCCAATATTGTCACGATAGGAAGTATGGAGAATCATTCTGAGTATGATATAATCTAGAGTTAGAGATTGAAAAGATTGGATAATACTTTCGTGATTCGAGGGAACCAAAGGTATATTGTGGGTACTATTTGACCATGAAGAATTATAGAAATAGATTATCGATGGATATAGTATCGATGGATGATAAACTATAGGATTACATCATTATTGGATGTAGATTATAGAAATAGATTATTGTTGATATTGATTTGATGGATGTGGTATTATAAACATATATTATTGTCGATTATTGATGGATGTTGGATTATAGGAATAAATTATTGTTTGTTATTGAATTGTTGGATATTGGATTGTAGTAATACATTATAGATGGATAATGGATTATAGAATTACATGATTATTGGATATTGGAGTATGTGAATACATGATTATGGGATTATAGAAATACACAATTGTTGGATATTGGATTATAGAATTAGATTATTGTTGGAGATTGGATTATAGGATTACCAATTTATGATGTTATTTTGGAGGATTAGGCTGAATCAAGAAGTATGAAATTGATTGGGTATTTTAGTCATATTGGATTTATCGGATATGATTGAATAATGAAGTTGGATTTATAATAAATCTTGATTGAATTATAGAAATATATCTTGGTTGGCTTATAGAAATAAATCTTGAATGGATTATAGAAATGTAACTTGGCAGTTTTAAATAGATTTTGTGATTGTTGGAGATTTAGTATTGATCTACAATCGAGAAGAGCTTTTGGATTTAGACAAATATCTGTCTAATTAAATGGATTATTAGTAGTTGTCGGAGAATTAGTATGGAGATATTAATCTAGTATAGGTGGTGATTGAAATATGAAATGGATGGATTGTCTTAATAAGTCATACTGTGGATTTGGTGGATTGGTTGAATTAAGAAGTATGTTTAAAACCTTGTGGAATTAGTAGGGAAGAATTGGTTATATTGGATTATCGAAATATATTATTGTTGGATTATAGAAATACATCTGTTAAAGATTAGAGTATAGGATTAAGTCTTGTTGGAAATTGGATTATGGAATTCTATTGCTAAATATTGGATTAATGGATGTTGGATTATAAAAGTAGATTGTTGTTGAATATTGTATTATAGGATTACATGATTATTGGATTATAGCCATACACGATTGTTGGATAATAGGAATATATTATTATCGGATATTGGATTATAGAAATATATTATTGTCGATATTGGATTGTAGAAATAGACTATTGTTGGATGTTTGATTGATGGATCTTTGAATCGAGAAATAGAATATTGTTTGGAGAATGGATTGTTAATATCGGATTATAGAAATAGATGATTTTATGGATATTAGATTGTTGGAAGTTGGATTATAAGAATACAATATTGGAGGTTGACCTTCTGATATTGGAATTGATAATCCTTGGATATCAAACCCTCACACCTTGTCACCCTAGATAAAACTCTGGTTAATACAATATTATTGACGAGATGCTTTTGTTAAGAAATGTGCTTAGTTAAGCTTAGACAAAAAATATTGAATTTGGGGGATTTAGCCAAATATTCAACTATAATTGAACTTGATTCTACGGTATTGCTTTTACCATAGAAATTTTGGAAAATGATTTATGAAAATCAAAACAAAATGAAAATTGGTTTAGATATGGGCGAAATGGATGTTTGGATGGTGCACGTTGTTGCTTGGGATCGAGTCATTTCTATAATCGAGGCTCAGGGGTTATTTTGGAAAGTCGTTCAAGTCAGTTAAGGGCTGGTCTTCGAGCCGCATCTAGCTAAGCCCCATCGTTCTATCATATGTCATGTGTGGGCGGGACCTAGCTAAATAATTTGTATCATTTCAGATGGTTGTGCCATCCGGTTGCGTGGGTGTCTTTATGAGATACTTTTATGTATTCCCACATGGCACAAGTAGGGGCTTAAATCCGGCGAGTTTCTATCCAAAGGAAGCGAAACCTTAGCGAGGTGGGACTATGGTAGGATGGCGCATTGTAAAGGCCTTGTGATATCACTTAGTCGTACACCTACGAAAGTGTGTCAGACGGACATTATAAGATGATTATCTCTTATGGGTAAAATTGTACAACCTCTGTAGAATGTAAAACTATTCGAATAGTCGTGTCCACGGTCATGGACATGCTAGCAAAGTCACTCAAAGTTAGACTTTGGTTATGATTTCAAAAGACTTTATCAAATGAGTTTGGATAGTTTATCCAATTGGGAAATTGGGCGGTTTGCCACGTGATAGGAATGTGTCCTTCACCATTCTTGGATGAATGTTATCATACTATAAAACTGTCTTTTAAAACTGATTTTTGATATAGAATAACTGCTTTGGGACTTAGTACAGATAATTAAAAAGAAAACATTGCTTTATGCAAAATCAACACTATAATCCTTCCTTTGATATATCCATGTATGCATTATAATTCTGTTAGTGGGTGTAACTTGCGGGGCACTGTTGTTTGTGCTTACTCTTGCTTAATAAAATATTGTTCAGAGGAGAAGGACTTTGCAATTGCTGAAGATCTCGACGACTAGGCCGCTACCCCAGTTGATTGCCTGTGGCAGATTAGCTGGGCTCAACTGCTTCTTTCTTCGTCTTCCGTTGTGTTCTCTATTGTTGGCTTGTAAGCCTTTCATGTAATATACTCTGATATTTATTATAAAGTTTTGTGTATTATGGATGTTACCGTATTTGTTTACTGTGTGAGCTAGCAACTGATCATGGGACTAGTTCAGTAATACACATAGGATTTGGGAGTGTTAATCCCGTGTCCTTACAGTCAACCTTATCTTCTGAAATAATACACCCCTTGACAGAATTTAGAGATTTGATGTTATCTGAACCAGAGAACTTGATCTCCTTTGTGGACTGTTGAGGTCCTTTCTTGATTTTTATCTGAAGGAGTATGTAAGCAAGGCCATAGAGAAGCAGACACAAAAGTAGCCCCCCCTGAGTATAGATCACTCACCCTCCTGGTTTTTAGAGGTAACTGAATGTCTCTTATCTTCTTCTGTGCTTTATCCTTCTTGAGAAAAGAGAGAGGCATTTCCTTCCAAAGAGTCCCCATCTTCCCCAAGATCCTTCAAACTTTTATCATGCTCTTGTTAGAAAGGAAAACTAAATGCTAGAGGGACAATTTGCAGAGCATTACTAGCAGAGTCCATTTCTACAATCTCTTTACCCTTAACCGAAACTTCAGATCCAGAAGATAAATCCTGATTTTTATGTTTATCTTTCCCATTGCCCCCTCCACCTTTATGATATGAGAAATGCTGAGTGTCACTCCCAAAATTCTCAAGAAGTTTTTCCCATTCAGTTATGTAAGTACTGTCATTGGACTCATCTTCCCCCTCCTCATCCTCCTCATCTTTTCTATCAGGTTTTCTGTCACTTGATATTTTATAAGGACCCCCTTTCTTAAGAGCAGATCTTTCTTCTGCCTCAAATTTTATCTCATAACCAACAGAGTTAATAAAAATATCAAAAAAACAATTAACTTGAGAGGGATCTCTACAATAGACCTTGACCCTGACAGGTTCTGCTCTCATCAGACTGATTTCATCCACAGGTTCCCAAATAGTGCTAGTAATTTCTTTTACTAGTTCCTCAGTTTTAGCAGGCGAAGGGATTCCAGAAACTTTAACCCAAGATGTCATCAACACCGAAGATGCATCTGGATCCAATGTGAACTTCTCTACTTTGGCTTTGATAGAATGCAGAGCTAATTCCACTCCCCTAGCTTTAGACCAAATTTCCAAAGCCTCCTTAGATGGGAACACCACAGCATATTCAACCTCAGAGATCTTCCTAACCTTCCAATCCCAGTTAGCTTGAATGAGATTGTAAAAACCTTGACCTGGAATCCCAAAATCAAAAAGTTTCAATCCCTGGTTTCTCTTATCAGCAAGGCAACTAGAAGTCAAATTACCAGATTTCTTGCATTTGTAACAAATCAGAGGATTATTGCACCTAGCCTGATGATGTTTAGTTTGTAAACACTGAAAGTAAGTACCTCTATCCTCGATCTAAGCACCCCAGTATTTGGACCAAGTTTACCCCCACCATTTTTGCATATCATCCCTTCTACTTGTACTGGCATAATCCGCCCATTTGGGTCTAGATCTGAGTTGATCGTCGTGAAAATCACCCCTGGTACCCAAACCACCCCTAATCAAACCTCATGCTTGAACTTCTCGACGGAAACCCCCTTCCGAACCTTTGTTCTCTCTCTACTAGGGTCATCTTGCCACCCATTGGCTTGAGAAGTAAGATCGCGATCTAACCCCCAGAAGGACGAGAATCAAATCTAGAGCTATCAGTATCATGAAATCCCTGTTGCACACCTGGATTATGAAAACCCCCTTGCTGTTTCACTTGAAACCTTCGCTTTTGGTCTTGATCTCTCTTAACTTTTTCTGTCAGCTCATTCTTCGAAAGCAAATCGTCCTCCTCCATTCATTCCTCAGGAGCACTGCATTTCCCCCAAATCCAAGGATGAGATCCGCCATCGAAACGCCGGGGAAACCTCCCTCTACCTCGACCCATCACCCCTCCTCTCACAACCTGTGAGGACCCACGTTTTCTAGACCTAATCTAGTTGCGTTAATCGGTAATTAGCGGTCGTAATTCTGTTTTAGCGGTAAGCTAGCGAGCGTGTTGCGATCATTAGTTTAGTGTCGTTTATGAGCATCGCATCTTTCATTCAACCCTCAATCATAAAGTGCATCATTTCATCATATAATCATTAGTCAATTGCATTCATCGATCGGCATTTGCGACAATAATATCAATTCACAATCAAGTTGCATTTCCACTTCCATTTGATCAATACATCATACATACATAGTCCGCAACTCGATACATCCATCGACGTTACATATCATTTACAATGGAATCTTTGCATCCAACAACAATTGCATCATTATCATCTCATTACATCAATTGTTGCATAAATCATTACAAGTCATTATAGTTTACATTCATTACTAAAAGAGTGCATCATGCATTACGTATCGTTGAGCCCTCCTCGTATTCTTGTCTTCGATCGCCGAGCCATCCTTGTATCCCCTTCCGTTGGTCACCAACCCGCAGAACCATCTCGCGATCCATTTAAAATCGCTCGTCGGAAGAATCGAGAAAAGGTTAGCGAACTAAGTTGAAAGCAATATTTGAGAACGATGAGAGTAAAGGATTTGCCGTCAGTCTCCCGAAGTGCAGTGGAATACTCGGAGCAACCTGAGTAGCCGGTCCCTTGACCATCAAGACACCTAGACCAACCAGAGTTAGTCGGCTTCTCGATCGCCAAGATATCCCGACCACCCGGTCCTCCGATACTGTCACTTCCATGGGTATCATCATCCCAAGCATTTACCTTGATCCGACACCCACGTATGTTAAAGGACTCGGTATGAAAATCTCACATATAGTGATTTCCCAACCACGCACCAAAACGCCCCAACGAATCTTGCCATGAAAATAAGAGCAAGGGCAAAGTGGTCTTTGTGTTTGGGCAAGAGGGTACATAACCAAAGCAACCATCATATAAGGAGTATCATTCTCAAAGCCACGATTGCCTTCTCCCCATTTTCATTCTTTCCCGGCCAAAGCCACAAGTTCATCCCCCGGCCGAAGCCACAAGTTCATCCCCACAAGTTCTTCCCCATTTCACCCTCGGCCAAAGGCAACCAGGAACAAGCAAACCACCACCGAACCATCCTCAAGCAACAGAAGAGAGCAAGAGAGCAAGCCAAGCCAACCAAAGACCATCCTCAAGCACAAGGGAGACAAGAGGTCCAGAGGAAGGAAGCCAGAAGCACGGAGGTGAAGCGGCGAGGAGGCGGCAGATCGTGGCGGCATTTATCGGCGACAAGGAGAACACTGCACCACGGTCATCACCATCATGGCGACGACCAAGCATCCCGACGCTACCATCCTCGCCCCAAAATCGAACCCAGCAAGGTAGCCATCTCTCCCAGCCCATCAGAATACCTCATGTTGTTGAGCCATCCCAAATCAAACATCAATCATCCCAATAGCCCGTAGCATGCACACATTCATCATCTCAGTAGCATCGGTTCATCAAGATCAATCATCTCAATGCATCGCAGAGCAATAGGGGAGGAGTAGAGGAGAGGTTAGGGGAGGAACCGAACCGAGCCGGAGTAGAGCGCAGCAGGGGAGGCGAGGACCGGCATGGCGAGCTGCCGGGCCGAGCCACTGAGTCGGGCCGAGCCGAGCCGAGAAGTGGCGGCCAATGCTTGACCGCCAAGGAGGAGCTAGAGGAGGCGGCGTCCATGGCGGCGTGGGCAGGTGGAGCGGCACCTAGGAGGAGGAGGAGGCGACGAGGGAGTCGCGGAGCCGCGGAGGCGCACGAGCGGGGCGGATCGGGAGCGAGGCCCCTGTGAGAGAGGGCCGAGGCGAGCAGCAGGTCTGGAGGAGACTGGAGGCGGTGGTGGTGGTGGCGACTCCTGTGGAGTGGCGTCTGGTCCAGCTGGCGGAGGGAGCCGAGCTTGAGGAAGCAAGGCCACCGAGGCAGGCAAGGCACAAGGCGGGAGCAAGGACGGCGTGGAGGCGCGGGAGGCGGCGGGGGGGAGGCCGAGGGAGCCGAGGAAGGAAGGGCCGAGCAGGGACCTCTCCCATGGCGGCTTGGATGAGGGAGAGAGAGATTTGAGAGGGAGTGGATTTTGGGGAGAAGAAGGCAAGGGGCGTGTGGTGTTGGGTTGTGTGGGTGTGTCTGTCGTGTGTGCTTGTGTGCGTGTGTGAGTTTGGTAGAGAGGAGTTGGGTTGAGAGAGAGAGGTTAGGGGTAGGATTAGAAGGGATTTAGGATTTTAGGTTTAGAGGTTTGTTTTTCTAATTTTGGGTAATTGCTAATTAAGCGTGCGATGTGTGTTAATCGGTAGCTTTTGTAAAGTATTTAGCCTTTAGTCGTTAAATTGTTCTTTGTTAAATAACTTAGCTTAGATCTCGTCTAATTAACTAAATTGCAATTAACCTTGTGAATTAAAATTACTAGATAAATCGTATAGTCATTACTTCTACGACTTTTGCTATTCAATTATTTAATTATCATTGTTTATTTATTCTTCTGTTAAGTCCATTTAATCGGAATTGTGCCTAATTAATCAATCCAGTAAATCGACACGTAAATTGCTAATCAGTATAGTAGCCGTATTGCGCGTTTTTCGTAGAACGATTGCCGGGGTAATACTAACCTGGTGTATAACCCGAAAAAGATTTATTAAATTAATTGTGCTGACAATTAGAAGCCACTAACTTAGATATTTATATATCACTCAAAAAATCAACTACGTAGTTAATTATTATTATTATTCGTCTTTGCGGGTTGTTCAGAGGACGAGCCAAGATCGGATGGGAGTCGCGGACCAGAAAGTCTTCGACGCCAATCTTTCCTGCAATTCCAAAGGCAAGCGATTCTCTTGAACATCAATATAGTTATCTCAAATGTAAACCGTATTTCGCACTATTATACGTGTATTGCATTAAAATGGTTTTCCAAAAACTGAATTGATATGATTTGATTGGGATGAAAATGATAGAGATGATTTAGATGAAAGTAAAGAGAATGAGTAATGGATGAGAATGAATGAAAGTGATTAAGAGATAGTTAATTATGGTGGGTAAAGGGGCCTGGCGAAGGAACATGAAGACGATTTATGACGATGAGGTAAGAGGTGGGCCCTTTTACATATGGATATAATATAAGGACGGACAAAACTCTTGCTCGATGCAAGTCAGTAAATTCAAGACCAACCATTTTCCCGTTTGGTGGGCGTAAAATGCTACCTTGTTACGTGATTTTACTCTCCACACCGTAAGTAATATGAGGATAGAAGAATGGAGAAACCCGAACCGTGAGGAGAGACCGGAGGTGGGGATCCAAGCGCTATAGCGCTAAGGCGAGTGTTGAGGCGGGATAGAAGTGCTCCCAACCAACATTATTGGAACTCGGTGGATGACGAGGTCAAGCGTGACTAAATCGGCACGCAAGCGGAATGTAATGCGTGGAGACTTAAATCACGTAGCGGAAAACGTTACAGATTCGAACTCGAAATCGCATCTAAGGAAATGCGGTGGACCCACCAAAGAGAGTTCATAATTGCTATGGGTAAAGTGGTACAAGCTGCAAGAATGCTATACAAATCATGAATTCATGCCGGTCTCTGGATTGGAGTCTCTGACGGAGCCATCGGGGTCTTTCTTCTCTCCGAGTGATCGATAGTCTTTTCGTAATAAAATTTGCCACCTAATTGTTTTAAATAAATTAATTTCAGAATGAGAAGAGTTAGAACTTGTAATCACAGAGAGATAGTTCATCCGTGCATTCTTTGCTATTCATGCTTCTTGAGTACATTAATTTGTACTCAACCTTGTTAGTATTCTCCTTTGTAGATCCGAGTCCGTAGGGAACCATCCCGAGTGGGACGAGGACTTGCTGATACCGAAAACATTGGAGGCGAAGGTGCGAACTACGAGGACCAAGGCGAGATGGAAGCCGTGTTTGGCGTGTGGGGCGAGTAGATGGCGATGCTTCAAGTGGCAAGAGAAGCGGAGCGATCCTTTGTATCTGTGTAATAGTTGTATAAAGAACCATACCTGCGTGGCAACTCTTTGGAATGAAGTACGCTTATCTTATTGTTACGCTACACAATCTCGATAAGGGCTTACTATTCGTTGGAGCGGTGTTCTCTCGAGCAAGCGAATAGTAATCCAGATGCCTAAGTGTCATTACCCTTGGGGTAATGACGCGGGGCGTCACAGATGGTATCAGAGCAATACGATCAAACCACGCTAATAAAATAGAAACTGTAGCAAGAACTTAGGTGTGCTTTTCTCTCCTGCTATATTGCAGTAATTGCTTTATTAACTCTCTTCGCTATATCGATTTCTATTTCCGTCCCATTTCAAAAATATTATGTTAAAAATCTCATCTTCCTTAAAGTGACAGCCTGCTAACGTAGAACCTTTCCTTCGTAGGAGGTTTAGATTTAGTCTTGCGTTTGAGAGAGTGCGGGGAAAGCGTGTGCTTCGTCGTAGGACTCGTGTTGTTTTCCTGCTTTTAAACCTGTCAGGCTAGCCATTCGACCTAGGATAGATGCTTGAAGGCTATAGACGGTGGGGTTCTCAATATAAGGTTGTAAGTTCTCATGTCGGGGTTAGAGGCATGAAGTAGAACTCTGGCGTGGACCTGCTTTTCCAATCTCGGGATAAGTATGGACCATACCCATTAGCTTCTTTACCTCTTCATCCATATCACCAAAAATGACCCGTCAGCCTCTGGAATAATTCGTAACCACTTAAAGAAAATAAAGCTAATGGTGACGGTGTAAAGATGCCTTATCCCACTACGCACTCCAGTTTTCGGGACGAGTGGTCCGTGGCACTCGAAAGTGTAGCTCAGGCGTACCAGAGCGAAGTCTCTGGGCGTGCCAAGGATGAACCTAGCGTCTCTCAACACGTGGTTAGGCGGTCTCGAGAACGGGATCTCGGCGTGCACAGGCACGTGGATCCGAGGTAGTGTGAGTTCGCACTCGAGGCAAGCTCGAGCGGTCCCAAACACGTGGTTTGGGCGGTCTTGAGCACGGATCTCAAGCGTGGTGAGCACGAGCCTCGGCTAGAATAGGATTTGGATCTTTTTGCGTCTCCTTGTTTCTTGGTGTTATTTGGCTATCTGTGTGTGGCTTAATCCAACCAACCTGCGGCGTAACTCTGTCAGATAAATACAACGACTCCTCCTCTACCGCAAATTACTGCTGAATCGTAAAGAGCTAATTAAAAACTAACCGCTAGACGCCATAAAACTTGCTAATGACCCAAGTGTAACCGCTAATGTAACCCTTCTCTAAGCTTCTCCTCTACAGGATGGAACGTCAAGAAAGCGAAGAACGTGAACTGGGTTGACATTGGAACTCGTGCCACAAGACTAGCCAACGGAGAATCCGGCAGCGAACCTCAATGAGTCAGCACATCTTCAACCTCAAGCTGCTACCATACCAGAAAACAACCACTACCATCCACCATTTGCTTATAGACCCCGTCCATATACATACCGCAAGGAACCACCACCAAGATATGAACCACTCTAACCAAGAATTTTCAACATGTCTTTCCAGAAAACCCAAAGCCCAAAGCGATGCATGTGCGCGGCTAAATGGTTGTGCAAAGTGTAGTGGTCGCCACCGCGAAGAATGGCGTGATTGTTGAATACCAATTAAAGGATTGCATGATCGTGAATATTGAATCATAAGAGAACCCATCGTTATGAGATATTAAATTGTTTACTTAAATTATTAATGGAGGTTTGGAGTAATGAATTGTTGGATGTGTGATCGCGAAATAGGTAATTATTGGATCTTGGATGTTGGATCATAAGCATATGTTATTATTGGACGATTGGATTATTGGATTAATGGATATTGGGTATTGGATCATAGCCATGTACTAATATCGGATTATTGGATATCGGACTAATGAATATTGAATTATGGAAATAGATGGATGTGGATATTGGATCGATGGATATCGGATTAGTAGAAGTACATGAGTATCGATTAATTGAATTATTGGTGGATATAGAAATAAAAGTTGACTACGGGATTATAGAAATATATTTGCTGGATTATTGGAGTTAGGGATATCGGATTATGGAAATAGATTAGGATTGAAACCGAATTGTGAGATTATATACCTGTTGGAGTTAGATTATCGGATTTCATCCTTATTGGATTATAAGGATATATCATGATCGGATTATTAGCAAGATATTAATGTTGGATTATAGAAATGCCTTTGTTGGATACTGTAATATATTAGTGCTGGACTATAGACATATATATTTGTTGGAGTATAGAAATAGATATCGATTGGATTATAGCACTACGTCTTGGCGGACCTAAATGGATTTTAGTAGCTACTGGGGAATTGGTATTGAGAAATTGATCCAATAAAGGTAATGATTGAAATACGAAACAGTTGGAGTTTCCTAGCAATTCAGGACGCTAATTTCTGGTGAAGTGATCGAATCTTGATGAATGAGTAAACTTTGTGAAATTAATTAAACGAATTGGTTATGTTGGATGTATTGGATATAACTGAATAATGGAATGGAATTTGGGGTGTATTGTTAATAATCGTCGGAAAATCCTGTATTGGTAATGTGATCGGGTTCAGATAAAGAATAAAGCATGAGGTTGGATTAGTATAGGAAATTATAATTGGAACTCACGTGCATTGGTTGAATTACAGCGAACTGATGAAATTGGGGAGTTAATGAAACAATAGTACCTGATTGATTTATAGTTGTTGGTGGAACTAATTGAACAACCTGGTCAAGATGGATTTATGGGATATGACTACATATTGAATTTGGATCTAGATGTATTATCGGTGATTGTGGAAAAGCTAGTATTGATAATACGATTAGGTATATGTAATGAATACAAAATGGAGTTGGATCATTATAGTAAATTGTGTTTGGAATTCGAGTATATTTGGTTCAATTACAGAGAATTAATGAAAATGGGCAGAGTTCATTGAATAATAATGGGTGGGTAATCTGCAGTCGTTGGTGGACTAACAGAAACAATGATTGTGGTGAAATCATCAGATATAAAAGATTGATTTGGAAGAGGGCAGATACACATGCACAACCCAAACACATAAGTACACCCGTTTCATGTGCCAAGACTGCCTACTCCAGCACCACCGCAGATCATTCATATGAAACCAACCGGAGGCAAACAACTCGTCGTAAAGGAGCTAAAGAGGACCGGCACTCGACTTACGTGGCCGCCAAGCGGTGGAGAAGCATCAAGTCGATGCGGGTGCATGATACTTCCTCTCTCCGTGAGTTTATGCTTGTCTGTGCTTTGCTAGTGGAGAGCGACGAAGCGTTGCGCGAAGTCTGCCTCAAAACCTGTCCCCCTAAGCAACCCCAATTTCGGGGACGAAATGGTTCCAAGGGGGGTAGGATGTGAGGACCCACGTTTTCTAGACCTAATCTAGTTGCGTTAATCGGTAATTAGCGGTCGTAATTCTGTTTTAGCGGTAAGCTAGCGAGCGTGTTGCGATCATTAGTTTAGTGTCGTTTCGCGAGCATCGCATCTTTCATTCAACCCTCAATCATAAAGTGCATCATTTCATCATATAATCATTAGTCAATTGCATTCATCAGTCAGCATTTGCAGCAATAATATCAATTCACAATCAAGTTGCATTTCCACTTCCATTTGATCAATACATCATACATACATAGTCTGCAACTCAGTATACATCCATCAGCATTACATATCATTTACAATGGAATCTTTGCATCCAACAACAGTGCATCATTATCATCTCATTACATCAATTGTTGCATAAATCATTACAAGTCATTATAGTTTACATTCATTACTAAAAGAGTGCATCATGCATTACGTATCGTTGAGCCCTCCTCGTATTCTTGTCTTCGATCGCCGAGCCATCCTTGTATCCCCTTCCGTTGGTCACCAACCCGCAGAACCATCTCGCGATCCATTTCCGTCGCTCGTCAGAAGAATCAGAAAAAGGTTAGCGAACTAAGTTGAAAGCAATATTTGAGAACAGTAGAGTAAAGGATTTGCCGTCAGTCTCCGGTCGATGGAATACTCGAGCAACTTTGAGTGGCGGGTCCCTTGACCATCAAGACACCTGACCAACGAGTTAGTCGGCTTCTCGATCGCCAAGATATCCCGACCACCCGGGTCCTCCGATACTGTCACTTCCATGGGTATCATCATCCCAATTTACCTTGATCCGACACCCACGTATGTTAAAGGACTCACCAGTAAAAATCTCACATATAGTGATTTCCCAACCACGCACCAAAACGCCCCAACGAATCTTGCCATGAAAATAAGAGCAAGGGCAAAGTGGTCTTTGTGTTTGGGCAAGAGGGTACATAACCAAAGCAACCATCATATAAGGAGTATCATTCTCAAAGCCACGCATTGCCTTCTCCCCATTTTCATTCTTTCCCCGGCCAAAGCCACAAGTTCATCCCCCAAGCCAGGCCACAAGTTCATCCCCCCCACAAGTTCTTCCCCCATTTCACCCTCAGCCAAAGGCAACCAGGGAGCAAGCAAACCACCACCAGAACCATCCTCAAGCAACAGGAAGAGAGCAAGAGAGCAAGCCAAGCCAGCACAACCAGCACCATCCTCAAGCACAAGGGAGACAAGAGGTCCAGGAGGAAGGAAGCCAGGAAGCCTGGAGGTGAAGCAGCAGGAGGCAAGCAGATCGATGGCGGCAATCGAGCGACAAGGAGAACACCGACACACGGTCATCACCATCATGGCGACGACCAAGATCCCGACGCTACCATCCTCGCCCCAAAATCGAACCCAAAGAAGGTAGCCATCTCTCGGCCCATCGTAATACCTCATGTTGTTGAGCCATCCCAAATCAAACATCAATCATCCCAATAGCCCGTAGCATGCACACATTCATCATCTCAAGAGCATCGGTTCATCAAGATCAATCATCTCAATGCATCGCAGAGCAATAGGGGAGGAGTAGAGGAGAGGTTAGGGAGGAACCGAACCGAGCCGAGTAGAGCCTTGACGAGGGAGGCGAGACCGGCCAGCAGCCGGGCCGAACCGAGCCACTGAGCCTGCCGAGCCGAGCCGAGGAAGCGGCAAGGCGCTGGCCTTGGCCAGCCAAGGAGGAGCTAGAGGAGGCGGCGCCATGGCGGCGCGGGCCGGGTGGAGCGGCGGCACCTAGGAGGAGGAGGAGGCGGCCAGGAGTCATGGAGCCGCGGAGGCGACACGAGTGGGCCGGACGGATCGAGGCGAGGCCAGGAGAGGAGGGCCGAGGCGGCAGCCGGGGTCGGGAGGAGACTGAGGCGTCGGTGGAGTGGTGGCGACTCCTGTGAGTGTGTCGGGTCCCATGGGCCGAGGAGCCACGGAGCTTGAGGAAGCGGGGGCGAGGCAGGCTGGCGGGTGCGACGGCGGTGGAGGCGCTGGAGGCGCGGCCGGGCAGGAGGCGCACGAGGAGCCGAGAGGGGAAGGCTGCCGAGCCGGGGACTCCCCATGGCGGCTTGGATGAGGGAGAGAGAGAGATTTGAGAGGGGAGTGGATTTTGGGGGAGAAGAAGGCAAGGGGCTGTGTGGTGTTGGGTTGTGTGGGTGTGTCCTGTGCGTGTGTGCTTGTGTGCGTGTGTGAGTTTGGTAGAGAGGAGTTGGGTTGAGAGAGAGAGGGTTAGGGGTAGGATTAGAAGGATTTAGGATTTTAGGTTTAGAGGTTTGTTTTTCTAATTTTGGGTAATTGCTAATTAAGCGTGCGATTGTGTTAATCGGTAGCTTTTGTAAAGTATTTAGCCTTTAGTCATTAAATTGTTGTTTGTTAAATAACTTAGCTTAGATCTCGTCTAATTAACTAAATTGCAATTAACACTGTGAATTAAAATTACTAGATAAATCGTATAGTCATTACTTCTACACTTTTGCTATTCAATTATTTAATTATCATTTGTTTATTTATTCTTCTTTGTTAAGTCCATTTAATCGAATTGTGCCTAATTAATCAATCCAAGAAATCGACACGTAAATTGCTAATCGATATAGTAGCCGTATTAGCGTTTTTAAGAGAAACGATTGCCGGTAATACTAACACGTGTATAACCGAAAAAGATTTATTAAATTAATTGTCTTGACAATTAGAAGCCACTAACTTAGATATTTATATATCACTCAAAAATCAACTACGTAGTTAATTATTATTATTATTCGTCTTTGTTGTTTTCTGAGAGACGAGCCATCTGCGATGGGAGTCGCGGACGAGAAAGTCTTCGACGCCAATCTTTCTGCAATTCCAAAGGCAAGCGATTCTCTTGAACATCAATATAGTTATCTCAAATGTAAACCGTATTTCGCACTATTATACGTACTGCATTAAAATGGTTTTCCAAAAACTGAATTGATATGATTTGATTGGGATGAAAATGATAGAGATGATTTAGATGAAAGTAAAGAGAATGAGTAATGGATGAGAATGAATGAAAGTGATTAAGAGATAGTTAATTATGGTGGGTAAAGGGGCCTGGCGGGGAACATGAAGACGATTTATGACGATGAGGTAAGAGGTGGGCCCTTTTACATATGGATATAATATAAGACGGACAAAACTCTTGCTCGATGCAAGTCAGTAAATTCATACCAACCATTTTCCCGTTTGGTGAGCGAAAATGCTACCTTGTTACGTGATTTTACTCTCCACACCGTAAGTAATATGAGGATAGAAGAATGGAGAAACCCGAACCGTGAGGAGAGACCGGAGGTGGGGATCCAAGGCGCTATAAATACTAAGGCGAGTGTTGGAGGCGGGATAGAAGTCGTTCCCAACCAACATTATCTTGGAACTCGGTGGATGGCGAGGTCAAGAACGTGACTAAATCGGCACCGACGGAATGTAATGCGTGGAGACTTAAATCACGTGCAGGAAAACGTTACGTATTACGAACTCAAATCGCATCTAAGAAATGCGGTGGACCCACCAAAGAGAGTTCATAATTGCTATGGGTAAAGTGGTACAAGCTGCTTGATGCTATACAAATCATGAATTCATGCCGAGTCTCGGATTGGAGTCTCTGAGGAGCCACTGGGGTCTTTCTTCTCTCCGAGTGATCGGTAGTCTTTTCGAATAAAATTTGCCACCTAATTGTTTTAAATAAATTAATTTCAGAATGAGAAGAGTTAGAACTTGTAATCACAGAGAGATAGTTCATCTGGTGCATTCTTTGCTATTCATGCTTCTTGAGTACATTAATTTGTACTCAACCTTGTTAGTATTCTCCTTTGTAGATCCGAGTCGTGGGAACCATCCCGAGTGGGACGAGGACTTCTGTACCGGCAAATGCAGGAGGCGAAGGTGCGAACTCGAGGACCAAGGCGAGATGGAAGCCGTGTTTGGCGTGTGGGGCGAGTAGATGGCCGATGCTTCAAGTGGCAAGAGAAGCGGAGCAGATCCCTTTGTATCTGTGTAATAGTTGTATAAAGAACCATACCTGCGTGGCAACCGCCGGAATGAAGTCACGCTTCTATCTTATTGTTACGCTCGCAATCTCGATAAGGGCTTACTATTCGTTGGAGCAGTGTTCTACTGAGCAAACGAATAGTAATTCGTATGCCTAAGTGTCATTACCCTTGGGGTAATGACGCGGGGCGTCACACAACCTCAGCGAAAGATCTGAGTAGAGGCTTTGGAGCTCGAACCCGCCGAACAACTCTCGCTGTCGCCCTGAAACTACAGACTTCACCACGCCTGGCGAGAAAACCTAAATCCCCCGGAACCGAAAGCTTTGGAATCCAGCACCACGACAAAATCGGAACCCTACGCCATGAGTGGTCGTATAGATCAGATAGGATGGTGCCATACCTATGGGCCAACCTAATTTGGTTCAGTCCATGTCTGGAATCGATAGGATCATTCGACGCCTAGTGCGCCTCTCCACCACCTCCATCTAATCGGTCCTTGGCCACGTGCCATGCCCTGCCCGCACCGAGGTTCTTGGGATGAAAGCCCCGAGCAACCAGCAGAAGACATGCCTCTGCTTCGAGAAACCTCCGGCGCGTCGAGACACAGAGAGAGAAGAGGAGGAGGTGTTGCCATCTCCCTTTGATTTGCTACCTATGTATTCTACTTCCTGGATCTGGTTTTCTTGATGTTAGCATTCATTGTGCACAAGACGAGATCTGGACAACATCATAAAAAAAAACATATGCACAATTACTTGCCACATTGGATGGATTCGTAATTCATTGTCCATGACTATTGCTAGCCATTGTAAGATGCAAGTCGGCAGCCAGGAACGATCCAGGATTCACCGCATCGTCGAAGAAACAAAGGAGCTAGCCAATGCAAGGCAACCATGAGGTGGAGATTGTCCAGCTGAATAGAGAGCAAAACGGGGTTGCGCATGAGCTAGCGCAGCTAGCCAGGAGCCCAGGACCATGCATAGTGTTGTTTGGCTATCTCAAGTTCCTCGGTGTATCTTAGACCTCGCTAATGAGGATTGTAAGAACTACCCTGTTTAATTAATAAAAGCTCTCTTTCGCTGGGGAAAAAAGTTTTATTTTCTCTCCGGTTGGTATTGATTCTGCATTTCTCAGTGAATATGGACCGTGAGAGATCTTATGCAGCTCATTTTGGTAGTGTTCTGTTGCTTTCCCCTCTCTTGATCCGTCTGCAAACATGGTGCTTAACTAAGGGAGAATGGCAGCTCTGGCGGTTGGTTCGCCACGTCGTGTCAATCACCCCCCAACTACCCTAACTAAGCCCTGATATGCACCCAAAAATTATAGAATTGCCACAACGTCATTGCCCTTACGTTCCTTTTTTTCCTTCTTTTTATCCCGAAATGATCATTCTTTGTTGATAAAACATGCAAACTGTCGAGATCTATACCTACCACAGAATCTTTTTACTTCTGAAAAATGCCATTGCAAGGCCTGCAGGTTAAAATATCTACACCTGCCACAGAATCTTTGTTACTTCTGAAAAATGCCATTGCAAGGCCTGCAGGTTAAAATATCTATACACCTGCCACAGAATCTTTTTAGTTCAGATCAATACTATATTCTTGAAGTGACAAATGGTGGCATAGTTGCAATTATAGCGCAAAGTTAGTGGCCTTCTAGTTACCGCGCAGTTGGGATGTCAGGGGAAGTAGCTGGTGCACAAGCACACTTGTGTGCACATATGCACATGGCTGATCTGGGCCGTCCATCGTGAATCCAACGGCCGAGATCGAGCAGCGTTCCCACCTCCCCCACAGCTACGCCACATTTGCGGAAAACCCCCCGCCCGATCGCTCCTTCTCCATTCCCGATCCCATACCATCCATGGCTCGCTCCTTCCTCCATTCCCCAATCCCCGCCAACCTCGATCGCCCTCCCCTCCGGTAGTCACCAGCCTCTAGTCGCCGCCTCCCCCTCCAGCCGCTGCCTCCCCCTCCAGCGAGCCGCCTCCCCCTCCAGCGAACCCCCTCCCCTCTAGCAAAAACCGTGTTCTCGCCTTGGCTCTCTCCCCGTCTTTGTCTGCCGTCGCCCTAAACTTTTCCGCCGACGAGCTGGGTCGTCTTCCATTCGGCGCCGCCTCACTTTCTCCACCAGATCTGGCCACCGTCGCGTCTCCTATGCTCGAATGGGCGACGGCGAGTTCCTAGCGTTCGCCCTCGAGTCGCTGTCGCCCTTCTTTGGGCGCCAAGCCACGACCTCGCTCCATTTTCCCCTCCTCCCGAGCCCCTAACCTCCGCTGATGTGCGCCGAGCCGCCGCTCCTGGGTTGAGAAGCTCACCTACTACACAGGCATGGGGTACCTCTCGGGCGCCGTCGGCTACGCCGCCCTCGGTCTCCGCGGCCGCCCCAAACCCTAGCCCTACCACCGCCATGGCCGACCCACGATTCCTATTTCGCCCCCACACTCTCCTCCACACCTAATGGTTGCCTCTGATCTTCACAGATCAACGAGTATGTTCTCTTCATTCTATTTTTCTTCTCTTCATTCTATTTTTCGGTCTTCAAATCAGATGCGGGTCTTGTCAATTGTTAACTGTGCGTAATATTCCTGCAGAAGCTGTAGAGATGACCGTGGAAGATGAGCCACTAAACCCTTAGAAGACACCAAGACCATAGATGCGAATCAGACATCAAAACATCCTGCAACTTCAACTGCATTCCACTGGTCTGTTGAATAAGATTGAAATAAGAAGGCTGGAATGAAACCCAGTTTAGTTTGCTTTGTTAGGTTTGATGCTCTCATAGTATTCAGTTTTGTTAGGAGAGAGAACACGGTTCAACAAGTATTGATCTACACACGGCACATCAGAGCTTGGCATAGTCTGGCCAAGCAGTGGAGATGCTGATTCTGCTGGTCCAAAGGCTCGTTTCGAAGAGAAAGGGTCACCTTCTCTGAAATATCATCACCAGATAAATGTATGATCTACTGTAAATGATCGACGACATAGTATCAATTAGGGTCTGGTTAGTTCTCTCTAAGTTTGTGCTTAGTCTTGTGGTAGCTGGCATATATTGTACAAATAATGTATAGCAAATGGGACTATAGATTGCTGCTATGTACCTGGGTACAACACTAATTTGATGCATTGTGTAGCATCCTATCAGCGAATTGTGTATTCTGGGGTGTAGTATTGAATGACAAATAATGTATGATTTCAATTCTTGTATGAGTGAATGAGCTGCATGTTTTGTGTTGTATGAATGTGTATTGACTAACATGGAAGCATGGACTTGAATGTGTAAGCTTTTTCCTGATAATTGAAGTGTAAGCATGGACATGGAAGTGGATATGGAAGCCACATTGTGATTTTGTTGGAGGCAATGGAAGCAACATTTTGATTTGGTTGTCTGAACTTGGAATGTTTGATGGCAGTGTGTGTGCCAGATTTGTTTTTGGTATTAGAAACAAAACTAGGAACATTGGTATTGCATAATGCATGCAAGGAACTTGACATATTGAGTGAACCGAAACAAGAATCATTCAAAATTGGTTTTTGAAACATTCATCAAGATATTCTGGAGAAGGAGAACATTCATCAAATTTGGTTTTTGAAACTTTGACATACTGTCAAAATCAAGACATGGTTCATATGTGATGGTCATGGGATTTCCGCAGTGTGCAAATGCCTATTATCTGTTGATGCAACTTGATAAGGACTTCAGGCCTGTTTTTCATTTGCTTGAGACGCAATCTGACGCAAGCAAAAGGCTAATGCACATACAGATGCTAAAGAAGCTATGAGGTTTAACAAGATTAATATTGGACATGAACCTGGTACTATTGGTAATTCATGAACCTGATACTATTCATCATTGTTTGCAATAGTTTGATAATTCATGAACCTGATACTATTCATCATGAACCTGGTCTTTATTTATTGTGAATCAGCATTCTACTCATGTTTGATTAGGAGTGTACATTTTGAATTGTGAAATGTCACTAGAGTGCAAATTGGAATGTCACCGGTATGTTGTTTGGATCTGAAATTTATTTGCGATTCGGCATTCATCGATTTGAAATGTATTGTTACATCTGAAATTTCCCTTGTCAACAGGAGAATATGTGGTCACATGAGAACTCAGCATAACTATTTAGAAGTTACAGCCTTATTATAGCCTACTCAATCCAAATCAGTGACAAGTCCAATATACATCATCAAATGAATGCCAGAACTGCAAATAGACAAGCAATAATATGAAATTTCTGGAAAAGCAGTTAAAGACTCAGAAGTCCAAATACCAGAAAAAATATTTTAGCAGCACATATGAAATTCCTGAGAATTACTTGCATTAGGGGTTGTGTCTTTACAAGAAGTTACAACAGATTGGTTGGTGACCAAAGCATTATCCTTAGAGGTCTGGAACCATGTTGGTTGATCATTTGGTTCGAACAAAAATAAATCACGACTCAGGGAATGGAACCCATTTCGTCATCATCCAATCCATTGGTTGATTCTACAAGAACAAGAAATGGAACTCAACTACTACTAGAAGAGATCATCAGACTAGGAAGAAATCCTAAGATAAACCACGGGATGCAAAGAAGAGTAGTTCTAAGCTAAACTGCTTCTGCCTACTCTTCACATCAACATCTGCACAGAGAAAAGGGAAACCTATGCACAGTTCATTACATCCAACGGAGCTTGGTCGTGTCCCCTTCACTCTTTCGTGGCGTCCGCCTCGTCACCGGCGCCAGAGAGGTCGACACCGCCACACTCTCGAAACAATCGCCTCCTCGGCGGCGCTGCTTGCGGCGGCGGCGTCGACGCAACGCAGCCGTCGCGAAGCTTAACGGCGGTGTCCTGACGGTTGCACGAGATGTTCCTCGATCCCTCTCCCATACTTCTTGACCCCATCAAGAACAACCTAACCAAGAAACAAATGCACCAATTCAGCTCCCAAGAAGATGCGCGGATCCATCAATTGCTTCAATTCCATCAAGATTCAAGACGTGTGGGTTAATTGGGGCTTACTTGTGCTCCTCCTCCGTCCGAGCACGCCTTTCTTCGCTCTGTCCGGCGCGCCGCGCTTACCGCCGACCATGTAGCAGTCGGTGGCGGCGTCGCCGCCGTCGATCGAGGTGAAACCGAGGACGAGGCCGCCGCCGCCGCCGTAGTGGGGAAGAACACGAGCCCGGCCTCGATGAAGCAGAGGGCGGCGGGCGAGGAGCAGCGGCCGCAGGAGGAGGCGTCTGGCGGCGGCGGCGGCGAGCCCTTTCCCTAAACCTAGCTCGGTTTGGGCGATGAGGGCGCGGGCTGCACATGGGGGTGAGGGCGCGGGGGGCAAAATGCAAAAGTGCCACTTAGTGGGGAGGTGGGAACGCCAGCTGTAATCTCGCTTGTCGATTTCGGATCTGACGGCTAGGGTTGCGTGTGTGCATATGTGCACAAATAGGTGTATGTGTACCTGATACCTCCCCGGGATGTCACCACCTCGTGATCCCACGCGTTGCAACTTGCAAGATGATGGCAACTACCCTGCCCCTCAACAAAAGCAAACAATTGCCACTTGAAACTTCGCACAACTCCATTCACCATTCTTATATAGGCCGATAGCCTACTATCCGATCCAGCCATCTTCTCTGTGCTGTGCATCCATGGCCGTTTCGGGGGTGGAGGTTGACGGCGTCGTCTTCCCGCCGGTGGCCAGCCCGCCGGGCTCCGGCCGCACGCACTTCCTCGCCGGCGCAGGTTCGTTACGTTCCGTGCCAGTTTAGATTCTTGAGGTGATCTAGTTAGTTACGTTCCGTTTCAGGTGTCACGACTCGATTCTCTGTTCGACGTGCAGGTGTGCGAGGAGTGGAGATTGGAGGCAACTTCATCATGTTCACGGCCATCGGCGTGTACCTTGAGGACGCGGCCGTGCCGGCGCTGGCCAAGAGATGGGCCGGGAAGACCGCGGACGAGCTCGCCGCCGACGCGGTCTTCTTCCGCGACGTCGTCACGGGTAAAAATACATGCTCCATTCTCGCGCAAGGTAGTTGTTGGTTGCCTCGCCCTAACTCTGTTTCTTGTACACTGCAACGTGTCGGCGATCGCTCGCGTGCACCACCAGGCGAGTTCGAGAAGTTGACGAGGGTGACGATGATCCTGCCGCTCACCGGCGAGCAGTACTCGGAGAAGGTGACCGAGAACTGCATCGTGCACTGGAAGGCCACCGGCGTGTACACGGAGGCCGAGGCCGTCGCCGTGGACAAGTTCAAGCATGCCTTCAAGCCCCAGAACTTCCCTCCGGGCGCGTCCATCATCTTCACCCACTCGCCCACCGGCGTCCTCACCGTGAGTTTAATTCTATACCAATATGGTGTTTTCTTTCGTGCGATTTGTGACGATGCATGGTGTTGGTGACAATGTGCTGGTTGGGTGTTGTCTTCAGGTTGCGTTCTCCGAGGACTCGTCGGTGCCGGAGGCCGGCAGCGCGGTGATAGAGAACAGGGAGCTCTGCGAGGCGGTGCTGGAGTCCATCATCGGCGAGCACGGGGTCTCGCCGGCGGCGAAGCTGAGCCTGGCGACGAGGGTCTCGGAGCTCCTGAAGGAGGCCACCCCAGGCGACGTGCCTACGGTGGAACCCGTGTCAGTATCAGTATGAACGGACCGTGAGACGGAAAGGGCATCTGTTGCTGTAACATGTCAAGGATTCTACACTGCCACTGGCCTGTGTTGTTGTTGGTGTCCGTGGTGAGCGTTGTGTTCTGATTTCTTGTGTTCCTTTCTCGTGGATGTAAAATATGGGTTACTTCAATAAAAAAAGTCTGTCTATACAGAATTCGGCTGTTTTCTCTCTAAAAAACTGTTATATTTTGAAAGTTCATTTACAACTCTATTATACATAAATTACAATAAATTATTTATACAATTTTGGTTCTTGGTCACTGTAATTATTCTTGAAAGTCTTAATAACTCATATTTCCATCACATGATTCAAAATCCCATATGTACTTTGAGAGGTTGAGCAAAAACAAAGACAAAAAAATATATATATACCAACAAAATACGGTAATGTGGTGAACCCGTTATGTTCTTCACATGTACTTTGAGAGGTCGATCAAAAGCAAAGACAAAAAATAAAATTATATACCAATAAAATACGGTAATATGGTGAACCCGTTATGTTCCAAATAAAAAAATCATAATAAATTTGGATCTAATTCATCAGATATAAAAAAGTGCAAATCTCAAAGCATATTCAACGAATGAAAATTCAACTATTATAATTTTTTTCTTACAGCACATCAACTATATAAATCTTATAACACATCTAATAAACAGAAAAATGACAATTTTGATTTCAAAAAACTCTCGGAAGTTATATAACAAGAGATGGGGAGAAAGTGCTGGTTTTGATTTTTCAGTAGTAATTCTGAAGTACCTGTCAAAGATTTAAATTTAACGGAACCATTTATTTACTTGCATTCAACATGCTGAGTCGCCGAGTCTGGTAGCTCTGCAATTAGGTCGATCCGGTGGCCGATCGAAGTGACGCGATCACGCGAAAGCGATACATTGACCATACTACCGTACCATGCTTTACAGTTACAGATCAAAGCAACGCATCTCGATTCTTCGGCCGTGTGGGACGCGGAAAATTTGGCCCACTCTACGAAAGTTTTTTTACAATGTCTCGTCTACAGTGATCTCGTTGTCTCGCGCAATTTTTTGCTGAAAGGAGTCATGCTTTAGAATCCGTGCAGTGACACTTCTAAATTTTGACCATCAACATGTTTAAAAACTACTTAGTATGGCCATGAATAAAACTATAGGCCAAAACTATATCACTATTTTTTCATTAAATATAAAAAAAGTTTCATCAAAACCACATCTCGGATGCTACAGAAAGTCAATACTCCACTTAAAAGAGAACGGGGTGGTACTAATTGATGCTACCACCAGGTAGTGATAGAGTAGACATTCCACAAACCATCGAGTTAAACGATATCTTTTTAAAAGCACCGTGATTTACTTTCTAGCACAAATCACGTATTCAGAAAGGACCATACTGAGCGCCACCCCCTCTCAATCGCATATTCACATGCCCCTCTCATCCTAACTGTACTTGTTAGCCTAAATTTGTTAATTTGCGACCGTGACATGTGGCGGTGTTCCGGTCGCCCACGCCATTCCAAATGCACGCAAGGTAAATGATGCAAGAGAGCCCGGAGACAAAAATTATACTCCATCCGGTTCACAAAAACAAACCGTTTTAGAATATATAAAGCCAAAATGAAAAACTTTGGTTATTGATATCTTTTTAAATATTTAGATTAGATACATGAAAATCACATGAGTAAATTCATCTAAAAAAATACTTTCATAATATTATAATTTTATGGAGTTTTATAAATATTCCATAATAGTAATTAGTGCTCAAAGTTGTATTTTCAAGACCGTATCGATATCAAAAAAATGACTTCTTTTTTTAACCACAGGGAGTCACTATTCCAAAACAGTCTATATTGGACGCCTCATCACATACGGTTCTTGTGTTGTAATTATCACAGACGGTTGTTAATAAGAATCGTTTGTGATATGTAGCGAGGGCAAGAATCGGTTATGATACGTAATTATCACATACGGTTTTTAATGAGAACCATCTGTAATAATTCATATACAGTTATTAACAAGAACTGTCTTTGATAATTATGTATCATAGACGGTTCCATAATAGAACCGTCTGTGATATCTCTTTATTAGTAGAACCGTTCCCCTCCCCACCCGAGCGCCCCCGACCTCGTCATCCAATTGCTCGTTTAAACGCAACAATATCGCTACGGCTCCCAATGTATATCTTCGTCTCCCAAGCTGGCTTTTGTACTTGTTTTATAAATAGACAACCACTTCTAAAAGGGATTTCTCACGAACCTCCTTGATCCCCTTTCTCCACAAACTCCAAATGGCTCCCTCTCGTGTCGGATGTATTGGCCTACATTGTGTTTGTCTGCTCACACATCTCTGGTCGCAACCTGGTCCAAGCTGCGGACAAGCTTTCCGTTCGCAATGTCATCCGTTCTAGGCACTCCGATCTACCGAAGACCATAGCGGCCATCATCTGTCGACTGGAGCTCCTCCTCCGATGGACCAATGGGAGAGTCTCTAGCATCCAGCAAGTAAACCTCATCGTGGAGATCGTCCTCTGGAACTACTTGGTCTGCACCGAGGATGCAAACTAGAGATTCGAGGACGACATCCAGATGGCAGGAGAGCGGGTCAACCTCGCCAAGACGAAGGAGACCAGGGTTGATGGCCTCTGGGCTATAATGGACTTGGTTACGGAGTCCGAATGGCTACAAGAAAGAATCGAGTATGTAAGAAAGCAGGTGGAGGTGTTTGATCAGACAGTCGCTGATTCTGCCACCACTGACGTCGACGAGAAGGCTTACGAAGATTTGAAGGCTAGGATAGGGTCACTAATCCTTTTTTTTATCGTATGTGATGTAAAAAGGATATATTTGGTCTTTTGTTAAAGCCCCCTTGTCTTCAATTTTACTATTTATTATCCTAGAATTTTACTGTTTATTACCTAGAATTTACTAGGCGACTCGTTTTAGTTCAGTGCACGGAGAACACCAAAAACGTCACACTCCATGTCAGTAAAAAATTGTTATTTATTAGAACCATACTTATCACAGACGGTTCTACTTTAGAACTATCTGTAATGTGTATTTATCACAGACAGTTCTACTTTAGAACCGTCTATGATGTCCGAGCCTATTCTATTTATATTTGGACTCTAGGGTTTAGGAGGATTTTGCAAGCACTTGAAGGACTGGCATGAAGCAAATCACACACTCCAGCGTGTCAGGTTCGATGAAGTAGGCCGTGGTTCACCTGCACATTTAGGATGAACGGCCAAGGTGCGAGCTATACACACACACACACACACACACACACACACACACACACACACATATATACATACATACATACATACATAGGAAAATGGTATGGTACCTCTAGGAGTACGTACTCCCACTTCTTATATACCAATTAAATCATATGATGATACATCTTTATCTGTTCGAGCATACTCCAATAATGATTATAAGATACCCTAAAGTGAGTTCCATGAAAATTTCATTAAAATGCACTTTTTATAGCAAAATTTGTGTATATACGTCTTTCATATATGAAAAAGGGTATATAGCAAAAAACAAAGGGCTCCAATGAAAATTTTTCAATCAAGTCGCATTGGAGTATATTATAATTGGCATTTAAGTATACTGAAAATGATAAATAAGTATAATATATGTGTTTAAGTGGTATATGAAGCCGGTTTTAAAGGCACAAGCAGCCACTGCATGGAGATTTTTATAGAGAATCACAATCACAAACAGTTTCTTAGTACAAACCGTCTGTGATGATCTATCACAGACGGTTTTATCTACAAACCGTCTGTGATACATCAGCTATCACAGACGGTTTCATCTACAAAGCGTGTGATAGTCAACTATCGCAGATAGTTCTGAGCTAATAACCGTATGTGATGACCACTTGTTATCACAGACACATAAATTCACACTACTACAGAAAGGGTCATCACAGACGGTTCTAAACCGTCATCACAGACAGTTTCTGAACCGTCTGACTTCATGTGTCTGTGATAACAGGAGGTTATCACAGACGGTTTTTGAGTGGTTTGTGATAAGCAACAATACAGACGATTTTATGGTATAAACCATCTATGAAGACCAACTATCACAAACGGTTATATGTACCAATCGTCTGTAATTATATACATAACATAGACAGTTAGAAAAAATAATCATCTGTGATATCATAAATATCACAGACGGTTTTTTTTGTAGTAATCGTCTGTGATATCTCGGAATATCACAGACGGTTATATGTACCAACTGTATGTGATTAGATACATAACACAGATGGTGTTTGGTAGTAGCCGTCTGTGATATCTTGTATATCATAGACGATTGTTGGTGGTAAATGTCTGTGATTGGATACGTATCACAGACGGTTGTTAGTAGTAGCCGTCTGTGATTGTATATATATCACAAATGGTTAGTAAAAACAGTCGTCTGTGATTTCCGACATGTCACAGACGGTTTGTTGGTGGTAGTCGTCTGTGATTGGATACATATCACATACGGTTTGTTGGTGGTAGCCGTCTGTGATAGTATGCATTCACAGACGGTTTTTTTGTGGTAAATCGTCTATGGTAGTATCTATTCACAGACGGTTTTTAGGTTTTTCGGCTAGCCTCAGGTAATGCTAGCCATGCCCTCTAAAAACAAGCAAGCAGAAAACAAATATATCACAATTGATTTGATATAGAACAACTCAAAGTAATTTAAAAACTCAATATCAATTACGAAGTGATTTGAATTACAACTCGAAGTGAATTACAATAAATCGGTGTCGCCAGGGTGAAACTCTCCATTCGGGTGAATGATCTCCCCCGTGATGAAGTTGGCAAACTGTCCTCGAATGTCCGCGAGTATGTCCAGATTTCTAGCAACAGTAAAGTAGTAAGCATATATATATTTAAATTCACAATTATATAGGATTGACTAACAAACCTCTGGATCATTCGTCTTAGCACTCATGATTTCCAGCATATGATGACAAATGTAGAATGCACATACGTCACCTTGTAGTTGTTGCTAGTGGCATTGCAAAAATATTAGTGTGATATAGGATATATGTATAGTTAGTTCGAGAGGCCAGGTTACGAAGTGTGATATAGGATTATTGTGCTGTAACGGGTACCGAAAATTTAGTCATGTGTCGCAGTGTAGCATTCTGTTCCTTGTGTGTCCCTCCCCTGGCAACATAGGCGCTAAACGACCTACGTGATTCCAAAAAGTTATCCTCGGATATTTCAAATGAAGGAAAACTACAATAGAGTTACGTATGGAGAAAATGAGCATACCTGTCGAGTAATTTTTGCACAATGGTGAAGCCGTGTTTTTTGTCGACTAGGGAATCAAGGTATATTACTTGTTCCACTTTGGTACAACGACGAAAAGGATCCAGTGGTACCTATGAGTATGTCGCTATAGTCATTAAACCTAAGTTCGTGTTACATATGAAGATCAAATGAAATTTGTACAACAAGTAGTGAAGCACTTACCCCTGATTGTAGGGTACCAGTATGTAGTCCTTGTCGATGTGAGTAAGCAATCCCCTCGTTATGTACTTCTTGACGTAGGATACGTCTTGGGTGATGCTTTGCTCAAAGATCAACTATGGGTCGAGGAAACCCACCGGTTGTCGCGATTGCCGGGCCTCTTGCATTATGCATCTATACATAAGCAATGAGTTATGACATTTATTGGTATTGTGTTAATGTAGAACTTGGTTGTACACACTTACAGTGTCCAGCATCATAGAAGTGAGGCGTCGAGGGTGCCGAGGTTGAATAGATCAAATAAGTCTTCGAAGCCCACGATGAAGTAGCCCGCCTTGTGGAGGAAATGGTTCTCCGTGTAGCTGACGGTGAATCCAGTAGGCTGGTCTTCCCTCGCCTCGTTGGTCTGTCGCTGTACCAGGCATGCAAAGTCCCGCAAGCCAAACTAGTGTGGCGTAATATTGCGTCGAAGACTAACGTCATTTCGAGGGAGTACGTGCCAGGCTTATGAGGCGCCTTAATATTCTTCGATTTGGCCTTAGCGCCTCGCGTGCTATTTGTCTTCCTGGAAGATGACTCGACACACTTTTCTTGTTTCTTGGGCGCCGTCTCCACGGTAGCTGATACGGAGGCCTTCTGAAGCAAGGGTTGAGATGGAGTCATCGAGGATACTATTGGAGAGGCACTGCCGGGTCAAGAGCGTTGTCCCTCTTGGGCCACTGGACATAAGTGTGTAAGGCACCCCCTAGTGTTATGATCTCTTCGTTCGGGTGCTTCTCCAACAGGACGGCCATCAAATTATCATATACCATGTCCACGTGGACCTTGGCATAACCCAGTGCCAGCTAGGCACCGTGCACCACTATCTCATCCTAGTATGGATACACCACCCTCGCCCAGTCTCAACAGAAATGGATCCAACCAGCCTCACTTGGAGCCTGCAAGGCGTGGGCATCTACACAATAATACACAATTAGCTAAGGCGTCCTACATGTCTATCTTTCGAGCATTCCAGAGATGTACATTACCTAGATGACGTCGATAGGTAATTGGACGTCGCCAAGTTCAAAAAGTGCAGGCGTGGACGCGACGCTACTTTGATGTTGAGGGGGACTGGCTCCCAAAATCACGGGGGTGGCTTGCGATTGGCTGATGAGTTGATTCATTCATTCCTGCAATGATGTTATCTGTCCTTGAAATTATGCATTAATCTCCTCTTTCAACTATTCCTCACGTTCGGCCTTGGATCTCTTCTGAATCCTATTCATCTCGAAGTCGTGTAGGAATCCATCCCTCCAAGGTACGTAAACCCCAAGATCCCGCGTGCGACCCGGGTGCTCCTTGTTTCCCAGGGCCGTGGATAGTATATCCTTCTCCCTTGCTGCTTTGAAGGAACCTTGGGAAGATTGGGTACTCAATGTTTGCTGCAAGAGGCCATCATGTTATTTTAAACCCTATGAAGTTATGAACTTATTAACAACTAGGTAGTTCGACATATCTTACCAGCGTTGGGACACTTCCTCGTCTTCCGGGTTTGTAAAAGAGATGGCGCTGACGACGTGATTGTGGCCCTCCCTCTTAACCAGCTTCGGGCGCACTCGCCTGTGATCTCGGCAAATGGCGGGAAGACTTGCGATTGGATTGCCACATTGTCCTCACTCATCCATCCCTGGATTTTACCCGCGTACCAGCGGTACTGAGTCTGTGGGGGTGAATGTTTTGTGCCTCGATAGCCTTGTGCGCCACACTTTGCTGTTGAAATTCGTCTATCGTCTTCATCCGCACAAAGGCGTCCCATGTATCCGACGACACGAAACTATACTTCATGTAGGGCGTCTGATCCTTGTTCATGTACTCCGTGACAAGTTTGCTCTTGAAGGTCTTCCAAGTGTGTCCCATCGAGAGGAACACTTGTCGTCGCACGAGATTGGAGAATTCTGCTGGGATATTGAACGATGTTATAATTTCAGTCCACAATTGCGCTTTCTTGACGGCCGTCAGATCCTTCCATTGCTGTGTGGTGATGGGGACCCGTTCCCTTCCAAGTTTACTGCAGGTGGTCCGAAATACTGCTGCTACTTTCTCGAGAAGTAGAGGGACCCCAGAGGTACTGACTGCTGTGATGGTCATTCAGCCCATAAGCATTTTCGATATTCCTCTAGCATGTCGCTTAGGTACCACTTTCCTCGGAGATTCAGATGCATTCGGCGACATCGATGACAGCGACGAAGACGGTGCGGACGTCATCTCGCAAGATTAACAAATCAATACTGCATCAATAAATGATATTACTGCAAGATCAACAAATCAGTACTACATTAATAAATGATATTACTGCAAGATCAATATATCAGTACTGCATCAATTAGGATAAAATGCTCAAAAGATAGAACTTCACAACAAAATAAACCATCAATTGAGAGTTCACTGTCAACATTTCAATTGAACTAACAACACAATATTTCAATTGACATGAATATAAACAACAATCATAGTGAACAGAAGCTACCAACAGAATGGAGCAAAATGACCAGACAGCATCAACGTAATGAAACAGAGGGATCTGATGAGTATGAATAACATGACACAATTTTAAAGAATCTAAAGTGATGTGCTCGTATCTCCCACAACATTACTAAGCAATATCTCCCAGTGCTAGAGTCAACCAAATCAGCACAATTTGAAACTTGTACTAGCACAATCTAAAGCGGTGAGCTCGTACCTTGATAGGAGGCATGGACGAAGAGGGAGTCGAGGTCGGGGGTCGCAAAGGCAGGATGCCAGCGCGGAGAGAGAGGAGGCTAGGGGATGACGGCGGCGTAGGGAAGACGACAGCGCGGAGAGAGGAGGCTTGGGGATGATGGTGGTGTGGGGAGGACGACGGTGTGGAGAGGGAAGGCTCGGGAGGAACATGGGGAGTAAGGGCGCTGGGGAGGCGGACCGGAGAGTGAGCTCTGAGGACTGAGGAGTAGTAAGGTCGCAAACCCTAGTGGGGCCCTACTTATAAATGCATATCGCAGACGGTTCTCTTAAAGAACCGTCTGCGATATATAATATCATAGACGGTTCTATTCCAGGACCATCTGTGATAAGCGAGAATATCACAGCCGATTTTATTTTAATACCCGTGTGTGATAAGTATCACAGACAATTTTATTATGGAACCATCTGTGATACTCAGCGTGCGTTGGGGAAATTTTTGGACGCGTGCGCAGGAGGCGAAATATTTTGGCGCCTCGTTATCATAGACGGTTTATTCCACTAAACCGCCTGTGATAGTTTCTTCTATAGCTAAAAAAATATTCTGTTTTTTGGCTAGCCTCAGGAAATGCTAACCATGCCATCTGAAAAGAATATTTTTTCGACTAGACTCAGGAAATTCTAGCCACGCCCTCTGAAAACAAGAAAGCAACTGGTACAATCATAGATGGAATGATTTCTTAATAAGTGAATCAATTACAATAGAATAATTCCTTAATTACATGCTGAGTTTGTTAATTACAATGGAACAATTTTTCAAATAGGTGTCACTGTGTGGGATCATTCCACTTGCTATTTCGTTTTAAAATATAGCCCTTCACGATGATTGACGCACATATAGCTAACTTTCTCACTGGGTTCTTCCTCGAGCCTAATGTCGTCTCCGAAAAAAGGCAACTCGTCAAATTGATTGTACTCTTCCTCATCCACGACATTCTCAACTTCGACAATCCTTCTTTTTCCATGAAGAACTATATGGCGGTTCTTATTTGCCGGGTCCTTTACATAAAAAATTTGAACAACTTGCTTAGTGAGTATGAATGGTTCGTCCTTGTATCCCACATCATGGTCTCTGAGTGATGATGCATTTGTCGAACTCGCACACCCCATGGAAATTTGACCCAATAGCACCGAAACAGGGTGATTTTGAAAAGTACGTAGTCGAGGTCCCAAATCTCCTCTATGAACCCATAGTAGGATCTCATCCCAGCAGTATTAAATTGCTTGTGAAACGCATCTATGCGGACACCGCTGTTTTGGACTATGCTCTTTCTATCCTAAGCTGTCGTATAAAATATGTACCCATTTATGTCGTATCCTTGCCATGTCATAATTGTAAATTTTGTCCCTTTTGCCAACCATGGCAGCGTATCATCACTTGATGACGGCCTCCTATTGAATTGCACCTTTACCCATGCGTTGAACCGGCGGTTGTGCTCTCTAGTGATCCAAACCTCTGACCGGCCTGAATTCTGTTGGTGTATCATGTCTTTGTGCTCGTCGATGTACGGGGACACTTAGGTCATGTGTTGCAAGACCGTGAAATGGTCTTGAGCGTACGCATCGAAATCAGGAGTGATCGCTTTCCTTCCGATGGTCCCGATACCCTCCAGCCCGCATAACCTTCGATGATGATGCCCTCCGGCCGAGATCGATTCTGTACATAGGACTTGAGAATTCCCATGTACCTCCCGAACGGGTACATATGACGTAGGAACACAGGGCCGCTCTTTCACAAGGTGAACAGTGGGATGGACCATGATATCAAAAAATGACGGAGGGAAATACATCTCAAGATGACATAGAGTCAACACCACCACGGCCTGCAGCGCATCTAGTCCTTTAGGATCGATGACCTTCTGAGCAATTGAGTTAAAGAAATAACACAGCCTCATGATTGCCACTTGGACCTTGTTTAGCAAAATACTTCTAATTGTAACAAGAAGTATATGTGTCATCAGCACATGACAATCATGAGACTTCATACCAATTAATTTTAAATCTTCTACAGAAACAAGTTTCTTCATTCTGGCGGAGTAACCGGACGGAACTTTCACACCATGTAAGCTCTGGCACAGTTTTTTTTCTCTCGGCCTTGGACAAAGTGTAGCAAGCTGGGGGAAGGTACGTTCGTCCTTTATCGGTCTCTTTCGGTGCTAACTCGGTCCTTATGTTCATATCAAGTTATCAACCAAGTCACGCCATGCGTTGACACCACCCTTTGTTTTGTCACGAATGTTCAGTAAGAGACCAATTAAGCTATCACATACATTCTTCTCCACGTGCATGACGTCGCTGCAGTGACGAACTTCTAAGTGCTCCCAATAAGGTAAGTCCCAAAAAATTGATTGCTTCTTCCAGATGTTCTTCTGACGAGTCCTCAATTTACGACTCTTTTCATGCACAACGTCAATATCCTTGACCATATCATAGACCTCTTTCTCTCTAAAAGCCCTTGGAGCTGAACCATCCTCCTTATTTCCGTCGAATTGTTTCTTCATCTTGTAGTATTCGTGATACCTGCGAAGGAACCTACGGTGATGTATGTACACAGTTTTGCACGAGTTGTTCAGCCATACACTCTCGGTATCATGTAAGCAGTGCGCACATGCTTTGTCTCCTTTTGTACTGAACCCCACAGGTTACCAAGGGCAAGAAAATCATTGATGGTGCAGAACAACATAGCACGTAAAGTGAAGTTCTGTCGTTTGTACGCATCCCATAACAGTACCCCTTCGTTCCACAGTGTCACAAGACCTTCCAGCAACGGTGCTAGGGCCATTGGGGTGCCCAAATCACTTGTGACTAACATTCAAGGACTCAATTGAGTGTGGGTATTAAAAGGTGCTTAAATAATAAATATGTACTTGGAGAGGCATTGGAGGCTTGGCTTATTCATGAAGAGGTGGATTCCACCATGTGCAAAATTGAAGCCAAGCTTAAGGATGATCATTTCATATCAAGAACCAATGCTATCTCGGTAACAAGTATTTACATTGAAGTATCTAGCCCTTTTACCTTGTATAGGTTGCATTCCATAAAAATCTTTTCAAAAGGGTGTTCTTGCTCTTGTCCAAAAACTGCATTAATTGAAATCTTGAGCAGGATGGTAGTGATACCTTAAGGGGGAGTGCTAAATCATAATTATGTATATCACATCCCTAAGTGTGTCCAAATTGTTTAAGTGCTAGTATTGTTTTTAAAAATTGAGCCATTTAGCCAAAAGTCAAAAAATTTATAACTATTAATAATCCTTTGAAAAACTAGTTGCAAAATATATACAAATGCTTCCCAAAGGTTTCCCAAAGGTTTTTGTGTAAAATCTATTCTAGAAAGAATTTGAAAATGGTCTCAAAAGAAAATTCCTAGAGTTGGCTATTCCAAACCTTTTTGGTATTCACAAGATTTCCAAAAGACCAACCTAGCAAAAGTTATTCGATTTCAAAACTCGTCCAAAATCCTGTTTTGACCTAAGTGGTCACCTTCTAGCACTTAAGTGAGTTTTGCCATATGAGCCTAAATTATTCACATGAATAGGTACATAATGGTATTTATAACTCATACATGAAATTGGGTGCTTTAAATTTCATCTTGTGGTGAATTAGGCTCTTTTTGAGAAATTTCATGAAAATAATATTTCATTTGTGAAAACAAAAACTTAATTCATAAAAACTATTTAAAAATGGATTTTCAAGGGCTCTATAAGTTGGAAATACTCCAAATATGTTTATTTGGATGATTGTGTGAAGATTTGGAGCAAAATACAATAATTCCCTCTTTTCTCCAAAATTGAGAATCGAAATCTCTTCGACAGCTTCGCCTCAAAAGCTCGATGGCGACCTCCATCCGGCTCGACTTAAGCACCCAGATAATCAAGATCCTTGCCGCCATCGACCGGACATATAGAGACTTGCCTGATTTTGTCAAAATTGTTGATTTCCAATTTCCTTAAGCATTCTCTTTACTCTCGAAAGCCAAGTTGATCCTTGTTATCCTTGCACGCTACCCTCAAGTGATTTTCTTGATTAAAAATGCTTTTTTTATTCCTCAAGTGGTCCTATTTCAAGTGGTAGCTCCTTTTGATCATCTTGACCTCGGCAATGAAATTTATCCTTACACGTGATATCATCTTATTCTTTTAAAGTGGCATCTAATTTCATTCCTTACCGATCATACTTCTCTTAACCAAGCTCAAGTATTCTCCATGTACGAGTGGATTCTCTCTTTCCCTCTTCTCTTTGGATGCTTTCTTTGAAGATTGTTGCGAGAGAAGTTCAAGCACTTTGTAATTTCAAGTCTTGTTGACACGTGGTATCCAAGTGATATTTAATGACTATCTTTCAAGATTGATCCACATATATACTTTTTTGGTGATTAATGCCAAAGGAGGAGAATTTGGTTACAAATAATGGTAAAAGTAATGAGGTTGAAGTCATCATGAGTTTTGGATGGATACATTTCAAAGAGATGACAAGGGGGGGGTGGATTTTGGTTGGATGGAGAAATCCTTTGTGTGTCAAAGGAGAAGAAAAGAACGTCAACAAGAACCTTTGTGTAAGGGGGAGTTTTTCTTTGTGAAAAACATATTAAATATTTTGGGCTTACTTAAAAAGAGGTAAAATATTAATATTAGAAAAACTAATTTGCAATTTGCCCAAAATGGTTTATGGATCTTTTTGAATGCATGTTTTTCTCATGAGCATGAGCTGAATTATCATATCCTTCAATTGTTGTATTCTTTGGATCCAAAATATAGAATGAACTCTACCAAGAGTCAAACAATGAATATGTGTATTTTGTTCCATTCCATGTATTTGAATGCATACATTTAGGGGGAGTTCACTCTATGTTTTCTCAGTTCACTAGTATTGAACATTTTCATCCATCCACTTATATTAAGGATCTCTACCTTGAAATATATCCTTAAGTATATAAAGCTTGGATAGTTGGTATATACTTATGTTAGTTCAATTTCAATTATTTGCAAGAGGATTGTCATCAATCACCAAAAAGGAGGAGATTGAAGAATCTAGACCCGCCATTATGAGTTAATGGAGACTTTGGTAATTAATGACAATCATATTTTGGAACTAACATTTTTCATGAGTTGGATAAATAGGTTATGTTCCATGATAATGGAGACTTTGGATGACATCGTGAGTTGATCGTTATCAAGTCAAGACTCGGAATGAAGGAAATCATCACGTGTTGATGGTGTTCATGTCAAGATCCCGAAGTGAAGAAGATCATCATGTGTTCATGAAATTGAAGTCAAGAGCTTGGAGTAAAGGATGAATCATGTGTTGATGCGTATCAAGATCTTGAAGAGGAGACGATCATGAGTTGATCATCAAGTCAAGAGAAGACCCATCATGTGTTGATGGAGGTCAAATGAAAGAATGCATCGTGGGTTGATGCATATTCAAGTCAAGAACTTGAAAGTAAAGGAAAGCATCATGTGTTGATGATTATCAAGTCAATGACCCGGTCTTTAAGAGAAGATGTGCGTCATCAAGCTTCAAGTGAGTGTACAAGGCAAAGGTGTGACTAGCTGGGGCTAAGGATGTGTTCTTAGTCTTTTACCGGTCTTGGTGTTTGGTTAGAAGACCGGATTGCAAGTATAGGTTGCCATACTATTAAGAGGGGTCTTGACTAGTAGCTTGAGTGTGTCATGTATTGATAGCTCGTTGTGCTTGCTCTAGCTTTTGTTAGCATGTTGCCGATATTTGTGAATGTGTTTTGCAAATAGTTGATGCTCATGCATAATCCTTGTAGCATGTGACTTTAGTTTGCGAATGTGTTTTGCAAATGGTTTAAGTCCATGTACCTTGTTCCTTGTAGCGTTGATTCTAAAAGTCGGCAAATGTGTTTTGCAACTTGTTAAGAATCTCGCCTTTAACCCTTGTTTGCATCGCGCATCAATTGGCAAATGTGTTTTACAAATTGAGTTGAAACGGAATGCAAAAATCCTTTTTCTCCGCTCTGGCGGTCTAACCGCAGGCTTTTGGGCGGTCTGACCGGCCCCCGAAAGGTTAACCGAACTGTGTGTCGGTTCCTTGTTTTGGCGGTCTGACCGCCATTGGTTGACTGGTCTGACTGGAGGGACCCCGGTCTGACCGCCTTGTGTTGGTCGGTCTGACCGGACCTCCGGGTCATGTGACCCGATCAGCTTTTTCTAGAGAATGTGTTTTTTTTGGATTTTGAGTGCCGGTCTGACCGCCATGTGTTGGCCGATCTGACCGGACCTCCGGGTCAAGTGACCCGGTCAGATTTTTTCAGAGGGATGTTTTCTAGAATAGCTCTTTGTTCTGTTGTGCGGTCTGACCACCATATGTTGGCCGGTCTGACCGGGTTGGCATGGTCTGATCGGCCATTGGTTGGCGGTCAGTCCGAACATGTGTCCAACGGCTAGTTTGATAGCCGTTGGAGCATGAGCGGTCTGACCGGCCATTGGTTGGCGGTCAGACCGGGCTTTGCTGTTTTTCGGCAGATTTCCTTCCAAATGGCTAGTTTTTGTGTGTGGGCTATAAATACCCATCTTGGCAGGTTGTGGGAGTGCGATTGCTGGTGCTATTCATTCCTTTGAGTAAAGAGCAAGCCCTCTCATCTCTTATGTGCATGTGTTGCACTTAGTGAGCTTAGAGAGCAAACCCTAAGTGCATGTATTGCATTAGGTAGTGGATTGTGTATCCATTGAGCTTAGATACTTGATTCATTCAAGTGGGCGTCTTCGACTTGTTACTCTTGGTGTTTGCCAACACCTAGACGGCTTGGAGGAGTTGCGCCGGTGATCTTCTATAAGAAGGTTGTGAGAAGACCCAGGCGGTCGTGAGTGGTTTGGAGCTCGCCATCTCCAGAGTGGAGGGAGAGCAACCCCGAGTGGATCGATGTGTTGGTTTGTGTTGGAGTCGGTCTAAGTGGTTGGACTTACCTCGTAGGTGTTGGCTCAGTTGTGGAGTCGGTCCGAACACCACGGTAAAACATTATTGTGTTGTTGTGGTTTGTTCTCTAGTGTTTTACTTTGTGCAATTTACATTCCTTGCATTAAATTGCTTACATGTCTTTGTATGATTGCTATCATCATCAATAGTATTATGTTGTTGGTGCAATTAGTAAAGACTAGTTCATTTAGGCTTTAATTGTGCAAAACTGTATTATTGTTAACTTCCACAATAGAAATCGGTTTTAGCCAAAGAAGTTTTTAAAACCGCCTTTCCACCCCCCTCTAGTCGGCCTCCTCGATCTTACACATGTCTGCATATTCTTTACGGTAGAAGATACAATCGTTCGGGCATGCATGTATTCTTTCTACTTCCATTCCCAATGGATAAATAACCTTCTTGGCTTGGTAGGTGGTTCTAGGCAACACGTTTCCCTCTGGAAGGATGTCTGCTAGGATACCTAGTAACGCCATGAAACTCTTGTCGGACCAACCATTGTTTGTCTTCAATTTCAACAGTTCAAGCACGGAGGACAACCTTGTGTATTCCGGCTTGCAGCCTGGGAACAAAGGTTTTCCCGAGTCCTCTATTAAGCCCTCGAATCTACCAAACTCTCTCTCTCACTATAGTCCCCTTCTGCATTGCGTAGCATCTGATCCAGATTATCATCGTACGACCTACCCTCATCGAAAGCACAATCCACATCTAGCATATCGTTGTCTCCCTCAATGATGTTACTTCCTTCTGGTATAATATGCTTTTCACCGTGACTGGTCCAATATGTATACTCCTTTTTGAAACCCCTTCAAATCAAGTGGCCCTCAATCTGCGCTGGGTTGGTAAACATCTTCATATTATTGCAATCAATGCATGGACAATACAAAAATTTTATCTCCTTCTTCAACATATCCTACTCGGCGGCTCTTTTAAAAGCAGACACGCCATCAATATACTCTTCATTCACATGGTTCTCAACATACATCCAGCTTTGGTTCATCTGCGCTACGCACATAACAAATTAGATTAATGCACACAACTACTCTTCCTATTGACCAAACATAGTACAAATTGAATAGCGATCAACCCAGGGCAAATATAAATTTAAGGAATACAGATCGTCATAACTGAGGCTCACTATGATGCAAACAATATTATTTTACACAATACAGGACAAGTGAATGTATATATACATGCTGCTCATTGTTCTATTGTAAATCTTAACTGCCAATAACCTCCTTGGATGATAAACCTAGCTATCATCTATGCATCTCTCTAGATTATAATGCATATAATTAGAAGCAAATACTAACCTTAAATCACCAAGAATAAATAGATCTACAAGCACACTTACAAATCTACGGTATTTAATTCTTTCACCAAACGCCCCAGAGCAGGCCGCCTCCTTCAAAGCAGCCGCATATCAGAGATAGACCGTTCTTAAAAAAAACCTCATTGAGCCTACGAGTTCAAGAAGCATGGCTGCTAGGTGAGTGTGTTCGATGGGGTTGGACGTGGCTGCTGTCTTATCCTCATGCTGCGTGAGCGACCTAAAAAAATCATGCTTTGTCGTGGACTTTGTTGCTTTCTTAGGCGTGCTCGCCGTCTTCTTCAAAGCATGCTATCAGAGATGATTCTTGTTAAAAACTGTCTATGATACACATCATAAACGGTTCTAATTAACAACCGTCTGTGATAAATAAACATCACAGACGGTTCTTGTTAATAACCGTCTATGATAATTAAATATCACATACTGTTGTAGTTTATAACCATCTATGATATTTATCACAGACAGTTTATTCCTCTAAACTGCCTGTGGTAGTTCTATAGCCAAAAAATGTTCACAGCATGCCAGCATAAGTAGGGCCAATCCTGAGCTTTCTCATCTTCTTCTAGTAGTTGAGCTCAGCTCTTTCTCCTTCTGGCCTCACCTCACCTCATCTCCTCCTCTTGAGTGAGGGTCATATGTCTAAGGCATCGAGCTCACCGAATCAGATCTAAGGTTAGTATTCCTTTGTCTCTGATGCGACTGCATGATCTTTTTTTTTCAGGGGGTCGTCCACGCAACATGAGGAGGATGAGACAGCAGCCACGACATACCTCATTGAGCATGCAAGTTCAAGAAGCATGGCTCCCAGGAGAGCACATGAAGAGGCTATTTCGCTGGCATTCCTCTAGACACAACAGCAAGCCTCGGATATGCTACACATCATGTAGAATCCTCCTCCTCATGCTGCTTGCGCACATCCAAGGCCTGCAGTTGTGTCTGGAGGAATGCCAGCGAAATGGCATCTTCATGTGCTCTTCTGGCAGCCATGCTTCTTGAACTTACAGGCTCAATGAGGTTGTCTGTGGCTGCTATCTCATCCTTCTCATGCTGCGTGGATGACCCTCCGAAAAAAATGCTTATCAGAGACGGTTATTGTTAATAACCGTCTGTAATACACATCACCGACGGTTCTAATTAAAAAAGATCTGTGAACTTACAGACTGTTGTATTTTATAACCGTCTGTGATACATATCATAGATGGTTTATTTCACTAAACCGCCTGTGATAGTTCTATAGCCAAAAAATGTTCGCACGCCTCCATAAGTAGGGCCAGTCCCGAGCTTTCTCATCTTCTTTTAGTAGTTGAGCTCAGCACTTTTTTCTTCTGGTCTCACCTCACCTCACCTCCTCCTCTTGAGTGAGGACCATATGTCTAAGGCGTCGAGCTCACTTAATCGAAGGGCCCCAGCGCTAGCCACTGCTAGGCAGGTGGATTGCCCTAACTGCCGTGTGCAAGAAAATGTGTTCTATGCCAACACCGAGGGAAATACTGGTCGGGTGTTTTACAAATGTCCTTATTTCTCAGTAAGTAAACTTGAGTTTGATTTCTTGCGATTTGGATGTTTCTCCAGTAGTTATGAAATGTGTGTGCCATTTTGGCGTTTGTATAGTTTTGTAGGCTGGAGGATGTCAATATTTCCAGTGGGCATATACCATGGACAGAGCAAGGGAGCACAGCAATACAGGGCAAAGGATGGATTCTGGGCTGGAGCAGAGAATGGAAGTTGTGCTAGAGTAGAGGCTAAACATGTTGGAGTTCAAGATGGAGCGCATTCTGGACCATGTCAAGTGGCTGGAGAAGATTGTGTGTTTGTGTATCATTGTTGTAATTTATGGCATATTTGTGAAGTAGCTGGTTCCCTGTGTGTATCATTGTTGTAATTTATAGCATATTTGTGAAGTAACTGGTTCCCTGTAGTAGTATATAAAATATCACAGACGGTTCTAACTACAAACCGTCTATGATATTATAATTATCACAGACGGTTCCAACTATAAACCGTTTGTGATAAGACATATCACAGACGGTTATTAAAAATAACCGTCAGTGATAGTTCCTTCCATGTTAAAAAATGTTCTGTTTTTGGGCTGCTAGCATCAGGGGCATCACTAAAAAACCGCTAATTTTACAAGTAGTTCAACACCTGTGCAAAGAACTTGGTGTACTCATGCCTAATCCTACATTCGTCGCTGCAGAAGACGACGTAGTTGTCCCACCCTTCCGTCACGCCGCAGCCGGTTCTCGTGCACCTGTGGCCATCCTCCACCTGGCCCGGCGGCCCGTCCATCTTCCACCTCGCCGCCTGGACCGCGTTGAAAGCATCTAGGCTCCTAAAAATTGTTTTGGTAATTAATGATAATATGTGAATATGGGATTAATGTGTTTATTGAGTTTTTACAAGGTTAAATCCCATTGGTGAACGTGTTGATGCAAAGTGGCATGCAAAAGGACTACACGAAGATCTTTTGGCTCAAAGACAAGGTACAAATAGTCTAGGTTCCTTTTTCTATTTTACCGGTCTTAGGAGTTTTGGATGGAAGACCGGATTATAGGATAAACGCCGTACTATTAAGAGGGATCATGGCTAGTAGCTTGATAGCATGTTCTTGTGTCATATGGATCAATTTAGGATCATGCATGCATTTGAATTTAAACTTGAAATTAAATTGAAAAGTATTAAGTGTTTCTGTCCAAAATCGGTAGTACCGCAGTTATACTTGCGGTCGTACCGCTTGGTGCGGTATGACCGGACTTTACTTGGCGGTAGTACCGCATTTTGAAGGGAACTGCCAACTAAGTGCTCAAGCGAAAACGATGGCTCCTTGAGCAGTGCGTCTGCATAGCGGTCATTCCGAATTTTAGTTGGCAGTTCAAGAAAACCAGAAGCGATGCAATTTGCCTCAAAATCTCTCATGAAAATCGGACGTACCGCCCGTGACAATCGGTCGAACCGATGTGCGGTCGTACCGATATTTGTGAGGCGGTTCAATAAAAACAGAACAAGTGTAAATTTGCTCAAAAACTCAGTTTAGAAATCGGATGTTCCGCGCTAAGGAACGGTCGTACCGGCCTGCGGTCATTCCGTTTTTTATGTGGCGGTACAAAAATTCGAGCGCTTGTAATCTTGACAGAATCGCGAAACCCTACAAGCGATCGTCTGCTTCGAAAAGCAGATGACGGGCAAAACGGACGGACGTCGCTTGTTTGCCTGTGGTCGTTTCAACTGGGATGTCCAACGGCTAGTTTGTTCATTTTTTAGTATCTGTTCTAGCCGCTTGGTGTGCTCGATCGAAGTCGCGATCGTCTTAGCTCAATGAACTACTGATCGTTCAATTTTCTCGAGAAGTTGGGGTTTCGTCCCCAACGGTCATAATTATTGGTGGGGGCTATAAATACCCCCCCCCAACTGCTCAAGTCAAGGTTGCTTGTGCCCATTTAACATCTCTAGAGGCTTGAGAGCTTTTGCATTCACTCAACACTCAAAAACACTCTTGTGCATTCATTGTGAGTTTGTTGAGATACATTCAAGTGCATTCATACTCCTAGTTGATCCATTTGCACTTGAGTGTTGTCAAGAGAAGACTTTGGTCTATTACTCTTGGAGTGTTGCCGCATTCATAGACGGTTGGTGGTGGAGCACGGTGATCTCTTCAAAGAAGATTGTGAAGAGGCCTGGGGCAATTCTTGTGATTGGTTCGGTGTTCACCATCTCCGAAGCAGAGGAAGAACAACCATAGTGAATTGAGGGAAGGCTTAATTCGTGGAGCCGGCTTGAGACGTCAAGCTTCCTCAACGTGGACTAGTGAAGACCGGCAAGTCTTCGATACCACGAGAAAAATATCGTCGTGTCTTTGTGGTTATCTCTAGTCTTTACTTTCCGCATTTATATTTCTAGCTTGTTTATTGTGATTGATTTGCTTAGCTAGAAGTATAACTTGTTTAGACTAAGTTATTAATTGGCTAAATTGTTAAATCGTTTAAAAGTTTAAAAACCTCCTATTCACCCCCCTCTAGTCGGTTATCCTTGATCCTACACGCGTTCGCAACGAGCCTTCGGCACCGCTTGCACTCCCAGTTGGTCCTCTTGGCCGTCTCACACTTGTCGGTCAGCTCGCCCTCGACCTGGCTGATGTATTGCTTCCAAATGTCACACGCCTCGTCGGCCTTGTAGAGGAGGCGAAGCACATAGGCTGCAGCCTTGTGGCTGGCAACGGCCCCCTGTTCGAGGAACACGAGGCCGCACTACATGTCCTGGTGCGTGAAAATGAGCATGAGGTCGATGATGAAGCAGGCCTCCGGGTTGCCAGCGCCGGATAGGTGGTTGACAACGGCGAGGTAGCGGTCGTTGTCCAGCCACTTCATTGCCTCCTTCTGCTCCAGCGCCACACGCCTCCCCATGGCACGCTCCTTGGACGCTATGTACATGGTCTTGTAACTCCAATATACGTACACAATTCAAGACATAAGAATTACTTCGTAAGAGAAAATTAAAATTAACGGCGTTGTTGCTAGTCAGATTAGTGACATGTTTATCTTGTCAAATTAAAAGGCTAACATGTATGCATGCATGGATTGGTTGCATAACAAAAAGTAGTACATATTTTTGTAGGTATATATATATATAAATACGTACGCGGCTCGTAGGCTGCAGAGGTCAGCCATGGGCTGAGGAGAGCTCGCGGCTACGTGGCCGACGATGTTAACGACGACATCGTGAGGAAGAGCGACGGCAATCGCCGACCTCCTTGCCTTGGTCCTCGCCATCTTGCTCCATGTGCTCACCATGGCGCACGACGTACGATCTATGAGTTTTCAATACCGTAGTGATCGAGTTTTTTTTAACTTTACTGGTTGTTGATGGAGGGTGTGAAATACATCATCATTCTTTTAAAACGTATCACAAACCAAGACAAAGAGACGCATCGTAACGTCGGCGTGCGAGACGAAGAGACGCATTACGCGGGAACCTAAGCGGCTTGAACATATCACAGACGGTTCCAACCACAAACCGTCTATGATAATTATCACAGACGGTTATATTTAAACAATAGTCTGTGAAATCTGCATTATCACAGACGGTTATTTTTAATAACCGTCTATGATAGCGTTCAACACAGACAGTAACTTAACTTCAAACTGGATTTTTTTTAATATCATTTTTTGTATTTACATATGGCCAAGCAACGTGGCCAGTCGCTTCTTACAAAAGATTTTTAAAAAGTAGAAATAATAACAGATCAAGTTTTTCTAGTGGCCCAAGTAGCCTGCTATCTCCGTTATCAAAGCTTCATAAACGACGTCATCGGCATCGGAGGATTCAGGATCAGCGCTGATAGCCTGAAACACTTCCAACCATTGACGCGATCGTTCCATACTCGCCCAAAGATGCTCCTCTTGAGGAGCCAAGTAGAAAAGCGCCCATAAGCCCTCTTCTCTTACTTGAGGGGTCTCGGCTTGGTCGACTCAATCGCTCGCCGCCTTGATGTCGCATTCCAAGCGACAGTAATTCTCATGCAAATGTGCAACCTCTTGCTCGAGAACTACATCGATGGCGAGGTTAGCTCGCCGAAAGCTGCAGACCACCCGGAAGACACGACAGAGGAGGTCGTCTAGACGGCGCAACGTCGCCGTCATGTGTCCCGGCATAACCTTCGCCGGAGGAGGAGGACATCAGAAACACAAGTGCTTTGCATGACTTCGCCAACAGTCGACGGTAGCGGTTCTTGTACAAGATGGCCAGGTAGGCCATCAATGCCGGTGTCAGGGGAGAAGAGTGGGGAGCCATTTTGTTTGTGCTTGAGAGTAGAGCGATCTGTGAGGAGTACAATGGAGGATGATCTCGTTTGTGCTTGATAGTAGAGCGATGTGTGAGGAGTACGATAGCGGATGATCTGTGTGAGGAGTACGATAGCAGATGATCATTCTTATAAAACATGCAAGGAGTCGTCGGCACGGGAGACAAAGAGACGCATTGCGCGGGAAGCGAAGCGACATTGAACATATCATAGATACTTCCTACCACAAACCGTCTGTAATACAAAATTATTGTCGACGATTGAGTCGCCGATCTTACGAAAATATAGAGGAAAATGACACAGATCTCCTGGGAGAGAATGGGGATGCTCTTTATAGATATGAACTGGATGTTTACAGGGGGTGTCTATGACCCGGTTGGGGACTAATCCTAATTACACTGAGTATGATCCTTGCTATGCTAATCAATCAGACTTAAAGCATGAGTCTAAGGCTAATTGCGTTGCTTTAATCTGATGCAGGATGATCCGATCTGGCTCTTCTCGTCTTTGCTCCATCCTTAAATAACTTCTGAAGAGGTGGCGGTTACTTCTGGAGAAGACGTCCTTTGCGAAGTGTTGCGACTGGTCGAAGCGAGACGATAGTTGATAAAGTATCAACTGATCTGCGGTTAAGTGACCGTGAGACATTCAACCACACGGTGGTTGTTGTCAGTATCTTAGGATTATATAACGTCGCGTGGTATGGAACATACAGCACGTGTTCTATTCATCACGCGGTAAAGAATATACCTGGAATTAGATCCAGACACCAGTTCATAGCTTTTCCGAGCAGCTACTTGGTCGGAGACTAGGCACAGGACCTTGTACGACCAGGGTACCCATTATGTAACCTCTGGAATCCTCATGACCAATCACTACTACAGAAAAGGTCTTCACAGACGGTTCAAAAACGTCATCACAGACGGTTTTGTGAGCCGTCTGAATTTATGGGTCTGTAATGATATGAGTCATCATAGGCGGTTTTTGAACCGTGCGTGAAAATCTATCACAGACGGTTACGAACAAGAACCGCTCAGTGATAATTATATCACAGAGCGGTTCTTGTTGAAACCGCTCTGTGATCATTATTATCACGAGCGGTTCTTGTTCGTAACTGCTGTAATAGTTTTTTCCATTGCAAAAAAAATCGGATTTTGAGCCAAACCAATCAAGTGCTGAGCAGAGTTTTCATATGCAATCTCTAGCAAGACAACTAAAATCCAATTAAAATTACGATGGCAAACACATTATAGGAAAGGAAACCAAAAGGTTTCTAGCGTCCCCTCCGAATGGGAAAAAAGAATAAAGTTACAAAGTTAAACTAGCTAGAAACCATCTATGCCTCCAAGCTCCTGAAGAACTCATCGGCTTCTTGGATTGGTCTTGTGAGCTCCTCTCTGTACCTCACCAGCATATCACAAGATGTTCTTGCATGTCGTCGAGTTCGACTCAAGCTCGTCGGCAAGGAGAGACGACTGAAAACCTCCAGCGGCGTTCCGACCTTAGGTAACACAAAATTAAGATAATTTTCTTTACAACAAACAGCCAACAAATTATGTATGTTATGGGGATGTACACGTACCTTCCGGTAGACAAGGAGCTCCTCCGCATCCCTCCTCATCGTCATCGTCGGCTGTGTCTCCTCGCTGAACTGCGACGGGGAATCGAGGGTGGTCGCTGGAGCTCGGTGTGGGGAGGAGAGAGGGAGAGACTGATGGAAAACAAGGCTGTGTCTAATATATAAGGACAGCGCCAAAATATTTTGCCTCCCGCGCGCGCGTTCAAAATTTTTCAAACTCCCACGCTGCGAATCACAGACGGTTTCATACAAAAACCGTCTGTGACGACATATCACAGACGGTTCTTAATACGAACCGTCTGTGATAAGATACTTATCACAGACGGTTCGTATTAAGAACCGTCTGTGATATGTATCTTATCACAGACGGTTCGTATTAAAAACCGTCTGTGATATATATCTTATCACGAGCGGTTTTATTAAGAACCGTCTGTGACTTGGAATTTTCCTTACTTTCTAATTTTACCATGGCTTTGAATTTTTCCAGAGTGTTAGTAATTTGAATCCATGGTAAAATCAGAGTTAGTTATAGATGGTTTTTAATACAAACCGCCGTGATAAGATATGTATCACGACGGTTTTATCTGGCAAATGCGTGATACTTCACGAGCGGTTTTCAACATGAACCGCCTGTGATGAGCACGGAATTCACAGACGGTTAGTGTTGAAAACCGTCTGTGAAGTATCATAGACGGTTCTGAACAAGAACCGTATGTGATATTACTAAGTATCACAGACGGTTCTTGTTCAGAACCGTCTGTGATACTTCCGAGCGGTTTTTAGCGCAGCTTAAGAACCTGAGCGGTCGGTAAACCAAAACCGTCTATGATTGTATTATCTGACGGTTTTGGTCAACCGTCTGTGATGAGGCGTCTAATATTAGCCTTTTTGTAGTAGTGAATGAAGTCGTTAGCCTTAGGGGTTACGACCATAAAAGACGTGTGGTCTTTTATTATGTATTAAAGTAATACATAGATGTTTTAATCCTCGTCAACTATCACAGACGGTTATATTTTAAACCCGTCTGAGATATTAATAAATATCACAGACGGTTAAAAATAACCGTCTGTGATATTTATTAATATCTCAGACGGTTATTTGTAAGAACCGTCTGTGATATTTCACAGACGATTTTAAACATGAACCGTCTGTGATATTAATAAATATCATATACTGGTTTTAAATATAACCATATGTGATAATTTCACAGACGGTTTTAAACATGAACCGTCTATGATATTACATCTTCACAGACAGTTTTTACCGCAGCCAGTAATACAGGCGTGCGTTAAACCAAAACCATTTGTGATAGTCTTTAATACAGACGATTCCGAAGATCCATCTGTGATGAGGCGCCCAGGATAACCCATTTTGTAGTAGTGTCAGATGGTTAAGAAATCGCGATGACGTTTAAAACCGATGACCTTTGTGTAGTAGTGAGTACAGACTAGATCTTCGCTACAATCGGGCGCTGTACCAAGCATTTAAAACCTTACACAATTCACGCTACAAAGTCCCCTTATAAGAATCCCCGGCGCAAATTCCTTTCCCAGAATCGGATCGGCGGTATTTTTGTCGTTCTCTTGTCCATTTCTCGGATCTGCCCGTGTGGCCACCGGCCGATCATCGCATGCACGGTGCCGGGTGTTAATTCCGCCGTCGTCGAGTCACTTTCCGACGCGACGCGTCCATCTGGCGATCGACTGTACCATCTACCGTGTCTCCCATGCACCGGACGCTATATAAACCCCCAGCATGTACAAGCGGGCTTGTCTGCAACAACTCGTTCAATCTGATATGTGAGCACGTACGTACTCATGGCCGCCGTGTCGGAGTTTATGATCGAGGGCTTCACCTTCCCGCCGGTCGTTGCCCGCCCGCCGGGCTCCGGCGCCGCGCACTTCCTCGCCGGTGCAGGTGCCTTTGCACGCTCGGTTAATACTCCCTCTGTTTTTAAATACATGACGTTTAACCAAACGTGCAGTCAAACTTATCTAACTTTAACTAATAATATAAAAAACTATTTAGATTGATCATGAGTGAATAGTATCATTAGATTTGTCATGATAAATATTTTCATAATATAATAATTTTGTAATTTTTTACTACCAAATCATATGAAAAGTAATAGTCAGAGTTATATAAGTTTATTTGCGGCCAATCAAACGTCGTGTATTAAAAAACGGAGGGAGTAGCTTTTAAAGCAAACGTATATATGGGACGTGTACATAGTAGTATAGTACGTACGTACGGTAGTAGCTTTTCAGCAGAGGCACCATGTTTTGACTGCACGTACGTGTAGGGGCGCAAGGAATGGGGACCGGAGGCAACGCCGTCAAGACCATGGCCATCGGCGTCTACCTGAGAAAGCGGCCGTGCAGGCGTTGGCCGAGAAGTGGGGTGGGAAGGCCAGCGACGAGCTCGCCGCCGATGCCGTGTTCTTCCGCGACGTCGTCACCGGTTAGAAGAACATGAATCATTTCTCTTGCGAGCGGTTTTTTTGGGAGTTTTCAACTGGCTGCATTAAAGAAAGAAAGGCACGCGCCGAGCATCCAAGTTTCGAAGCGCCGGCGGACAGGGGCCTGGGAGCCCCATACTTACGCTTCGCTTACGTACTGCGTAGGCATTTTGTTCGCGCGCCTACCACGTACATGCAGGTGACTTCGAGAAGTTCACCAAGGTCATGGTGCTCGTGCCGCTCACCGGCGAGCAGTACTCCAACAAGGTCGCCGAGAGCTGCGGCGCGTACTGCAAGGCCGCCGGCGTGTACACCGATGCTTAAACTGCGGCCGTGGAGAAGTTCAAGTATGCCTTCAACTTCAACTCTTCAAGTCCCAGAGCTTCGCTCCCAGCTCGTCCATCCTATTCACTCATTTTTACAACATAAAATTCTTCACTGATCACCAGTGTAACGAGAACTATGTCACGTACGGCCGTGACGTGCTTGATGCATGTCATTTTCAGATTGCCTTCTCCAAGAACGCGTCCGTGCCGGAGTCCGGCAGCGCGGCAATACACAACAAGGCGCTCTGCGAGGCGGTGCTGGAGTCCATGATCGGCGAGTCGCCGGAAGTGAAGCAGAACCTTGCCGCAAGGGTCGCGGAGCTCATGAAGGGACCTTCCGGCGCCGGTGACTTGTTGGCGATGCCCATGTCTCTGTGCTCGTGTGATCGCTGATGATCATCTGGGAGAGGCTTCAGAGGAGCTGAGGGAGTAGTACGTGCTGCATGTAGGCTGCATTGCGTACGTGTTTGAAATAACCCAAAATTTCAAGATTTCAAAATTTTTGAAAGTTTTTGTTTTGATTTCAAAAACTTACCCAATTCGGAAATTTCTTCCAAATTGCCGCTTTCCCTTTCCGGCCACCCCGTTTCCTCAATCCGAAAATGAATTTCCCACAGGCACCTTTCCCCTTCGTCCTTCCCGCGTCATCCTCCCGGTCGTCACCTCACCTCCGTCATCCTCGCCAGCGCCGCCATCGTCACCCGTCACCTCCCGGCCTTGCTCCAGTAAGGAGAACCAGGCCACCGCGATGCCGCGCCACCTCGCCCCACCCGGCGCCACCCAATCACTCCCCGCCGCACATGTCGCCGCCTCCTTGTTGTCACCGCACTGCTCCCACAGCCTCCATCGCCCTATAAAAACCCACCCCGGCTCACCAACTTCCTCATCCCCACCTCCAACACCTCCCCGCTCTCCATCGCCTCCAGCACTGGCCGAACTTCAAGCCTCCGCCACCACCTACTCCTTCTTCTCCGACGAGCCAAGGTGATTTCACCCCTCCCCGTCCCTTCCTCTCCCATCCAACACCCCAATACCACCTCCATTCCCCCTCCCCCCCCCTCGCCAAGCATCACCGCACCACCGCCGCTCCATCCTCTTTACGACCATGCACCACCACCCCCACACCCATCGCCCAAAAACCCCAGGCCCGCACAAAAATCCAAAAGGGGGAGGATGCACCTACCTCCGTGGAGTCTCCCCGCGCTATCTTCCCTTCACCGCCGGCCACCACTGTGCTGAAACGCCGCCAGCCCCTTCGCCTCTCTTCCTTCATGCAAACGAGCCGAAGAGGCGCTCTAGCCTTACGACCGAGCGCACTCAAGGCCTTAAAGGCCCGACCGATTTGGGCCTTTGGGCCGTGAAACCAAATGGGCTCGGCCAAATCCTATAGTGACACTATTCGCAGCCCAAACACTGTTCATTCCATTTCGGCCCGGCACTGCTCATTCAATATAATGTTCGTGTTTTGAAAACAGTAAAGTGGATTACGGTTTCTTAACCAAAATTAGTGTTTTACTGTTCATATCTATTTTCATGTATAAACAGTAAAATGATCACTATTCACCCAAACCCTAAATTGACATTTCATACTCATTCTGACCATCTCGAACCAAGAAAGCCCATTCTTGACTCCGATCAGCTATATCAAGCTCTCAATAAATCTTTTTATCTTTTTATATGATTCATTATCTCTTTATTATATTTTTATTGTACTTGGATTCATTTCTCAGCTCCGTTCAAATTAATTAAACACCAAATAAATATCTACCCTCTCACACCACCTTCCTTCATTTTTTTTTCTGGTTTTATTTACTTGCATGTTGTTCCCAGCTCATTCTTTGTCGAGCCGAATTTTATTTGGTTTATTTTATTTCTTTTTGCACTAGGTCACGATCTCGACAACCAGACTTCAGATGACGCCGGACAAGATTAGTATCTTGAAGAATTTGTGCAAGGAGACAAGTCGCATTCCTTAATTATTTTGAGCCTATTTTTCATATATTTATTATTACTTTTATTATTATATTTGTGTCAATTACTTTATTAAAATAATACATTTAAATGCCATGATAATTAGATAAATCCTATTACCCCACATACAAACACACCTAGCACTTGTAGGTCTTATTCACCTTGACAAGGTTAAAAACTAAGCTATATTCACCTTGATAAGTTCACATAAAATATTAGCTATATAAGTAGCTTGGTCACACAGATGCGTTTATAAATCCTAAAAAGCAGTATTGGCGGTTCGCTAATGGTTTTGGTGGAGAGTTGAGGATTGTGTTCAGGAAGTTGGACAACCCAATAGACTTGTATTAAAAAGTAAGTCGAAGGTGAAGATGGACAACGAGTTGGTGTTGGTCCATTTCCTCACTAGAGACGAGTAAGGACAAGAACCTTGTGCCAAAGTGACAGACACAGAAAACCGCTCAACGACATGCGTGGTCATTACTCTCTGACTTAGTACACTACTCATCCGATTGAATACCTACAGGACAGGCGTGTGCTCTTATGTGATAGGAGCAGCGCAGAATAGGGGTGGGACAGGGGTGGGCCTGAGGGGACACTCGCTGGTCTACACAACGGTATGGACCCGTCAGCATCAGGGCACAAGCTCCACCATTGGTCGGTGGTCTCCCGAGGGTTGTACGGAGTAAGACCTACCGGTTAGAGACTAGAAAGGTTGAGCAGTGAAAAAGCTTTGTTATCTCAGCTCAGTCGCACGCTAACGTGTTGCGTGTCTATTATCTGACAGTATGAGTTTAAGATATCTTGTGGGTAAAGTTGGGCAGCTCTGCAGGGTGAATAACTAAAGGTATTCGAATACGCCGTGCTTCCGGTTAATGAAGCTGTGTTCATGGGTGATCCCAGTACAGAGGCATAAGTAGAGATTTTGATATGTTAAGTCGGTGTTTGAGTTTATTGAGAAACCCCTAATGTTATTATTTATTATTGTTTTATTGTTTTAAGGATAAACTGCTTTAACTGCAAAATGCATCCACATATCCTTGTTAAGGTAAACCCTAATCATTCATATGTAATTATTTAGCTTTTTCATGGCTTATTGAGTACGAAAGTTGTGCTCATTCTTTCAATATCTGCAAAACATCTATAGAGGAAACCTGTGAAAATGCAGAAGATCTTGTTGAGCAGGATTTTGGTGAACCCACGGATGAAAGCGACTACTGTTATTAGGTCTCGACTGCGCTCAAGCGTGTCTGTGGTTTGAAGTTCTTTTGTCTTGTATTATATTAACTTTGGACTTGGATGCCCGTGTCAGTGTAAAAACTGGCTATTAAATTTTAATCTTATGTAATAAAAGTTTGGTTTTTGTTGTAATCAAAAGTTTGCTTGAGACACTGCTTACTTCACAACTGTACATCCTGAACGGTTGTGAAGAATTTAACGGTTTCAGATTTTGAGGGTGTTACATGTTCATGGTGGTGTACGTGTGTATCTTGTCGTGATTTCTGTTGTTTGTTGTACGTGCGTGTGAATTATGGGAATAAGGAATAAACGTGCAGCCTTCTACAATAATTCAGTTGCCAATCGAACTATATGTACGTACCGATGGGGAACAATATGAATGAATACGCCAATCAGGGACGGTAGTAACAGTACGTACAATAATCCTTCAGCGGTACAAATGCGACAATCAAGTATTCTTAAAATGACTACACTCAATAACAGACCCAATTTTTTTAGGATGAATATTCAAAATTAACAAAATACTAAGTGCTCCTCCCGCAACAACTCTAAATAAGAGGGAAATATGACAATCCACTGTTCGAATCCTGTAAAGATTATGCATAATACTCCCTATTTTCAAGAACATATGATGTTTTGGACATCGAAATGATCTCTAACATACAACTTTGACTATTATTTTTATATGAATATGTTTATAAAATAAATCATGACTAATCTAATGATACTATTTTCACATGACCAATATATATATATATATATATATATATATATATATATATATATATATATATATATATATATATATATATATATATATATAAAAATGATATATATACGTACTCCACCTCTCATATACCACTTAAATTGTATGATTTATACCTCTTTATCTATTTGAGCATACTACAATAATGATTATAAGATACCCTAAAGTGAGTTCCATGAAAAATTTCATTATATTTCACTTTTTATAGCAAAATTTGTGTATATACTTTTTTATATATAAAAAAGGGTATATAGCAAAAACAAAAGGCTCCAATGAAAAATTTTCAATTAAGTCGCATTAGAGTATCTTATAATTAGTATTTAAGTATCTTGAAAATGATAAAGAAGTATAATATGTTCGTTTAAGTGGTATATTGGAAGTGGAGTACATACTCCCAGGAGTACGAAACGGGCGTTATATATATATATATATAAGTGGTCAAAGTTAAGAGAGTTTGATTGCACGTTTTCTAAAACATCATATATTTATGAACGGAGACGGTAGGTTTTAAAGTCCTTTCATATTTGAAATGCACTCGGTTTCCGGTAAGCTAACAAAAGGTTAAGAGCCTATGCGGAATGGAGGAATTTTGGTGGGTTCTCTAATCTGATTTTTTTAAAAAAATATCATTTTTATGCGTGTTTTTGAAGAAAGAATAGGACTCCTAGAATGCCAATGGAAGGCTCACCAAGCGCTCAATCCAATTTGTGTCGAGCATAGCACAGCTAGCAAATTGAAAAAAAAATGAGCTCTTAGAATTCTTACAAAATTGTTATAGTAAGCTTGTTCTAAAAGAATATCAGAGAATGTATTTTTCTTTATAGTCTTGTCATCTTGTGCATAGCAGTAAGTCTTTCGTTCCACTTATCCAAACACTCGTTCTTGTATACTCCATTCCATGTTTTCTAATTGAGAGTTTTACACTTTGCACCCATATGCATTTGCTATACTTTCTTTTATATTCGTGTGTTTATCATTCTAGCATATTCCAAATAGGTCTCAACTGGGAAATCAAGTTAGCAAGAGGGCATTGCAAAACATATATGTGCGTTTGCTAAAAGGCACTTCATGTTGTTTGAGAAATGTAGTTGATCTTAACCTACATTAATTAGTGCGATACTTGGATCGAGATGCACAACCTGCCCTGCCATGCTCGTTGCCGCCTCGGCACAGTGCTTGCCGGCCGTCGCCAGGGAGCGCCAGACCTAGTCCGCCCTCGCCGCATTGCTGCGCGCGCCGCCACGCCGTTAATCGCCTGCTGTCACCACGGCCCAAGGCCGCCGACCGCCGCCACTTGCGCCCACTACCCAGCCCGCCCTAGGCACCCGCTTGACAGCTCGCCCCTTCCTTCAATTCCTTACGCCGGCACCGCACGTGACTCGCTCGCTGAGTCGTGTGAGAGATTGAGAGAGATGTGTATTCTTAGGGTTTGAGACCTGAGAGAGATGGGTTCAACTATGAGAATAAGATGGGCTGGAACTTGTTGGATTGTTGGGCGGCGTATTGAATTGAGTGAGCAGAGGGTTGTGTTGGGATGGGCCGAAACAATTTGGGGGTAGAAATATGAGTATATGGCCCAACTATTGGTACATATGCCTAATATACCTACAATATACATGTTATTTTGCAAAAAAAAAAAAAGGTATACATCTGTACACGACCCAATGTGGGTCCGCCCCTGACTACACTGGTCAGTTGCCCCCCACCCTCTAAAAATGTGTGTTCCGAAGATCCGAGTATCTGACAAATGTGGATCAAGTTTCCATATTAATGTTTTTTTTGAGCTAAATACGTTATAGGCATATAGGCACAATGACAATCAGAACGTTGTAATAAAATACACATCTTTGCTAGGAATGTTGAAAAATGTATTATCCACGAAATCTGTGGCGTAAATTTCACCGCTCTTTTTCTCCATTTCTGGCGTAAATGTATTGGAAAGTGTCTTACTATTATTATTTGCGACAAAGAAAATGTATTATTCATAGATTCAAATTTTAGCTTGGCAGAGGTTTCGACAGTAGTCATATCCTCAAGGACGAAACGAAGGGCCCATCACATGCTTACTAACTGTGCCTCTCTGATTGCTAATCATCCCCTTCAGAGAGAGAGAGAGAGAGAGAGACCATTTTCGTATAAAAAATGGGAGGATCAGAGCATCGGCATGTAAGTAATTCCTAGTCCGACGAACTAGTGTTGATTGTTTTGCTGGATTGCTTCAGATCGTTTCATGTCAGTGGCATCTGGCTAGGGCTAGGACCCGAAACATGCGACTCTTCAACTGAGCCGTTGGCGTACGATTACAATGGAGTGAAGCCACAGTACCACTACAGTAAAGTGAGTGACCACCGAGCTCCCCTCCCCTTCCCTAGTGGGGACGAACTGGTAGTCAGGCGCATTGGGCTCGCACTCGCACCGCATTATTTCCCCCGTACGGCCAGCGCCACTCATGTACAAACGACGAGGCTCGTCGCGTGCATGCGCTCTCACCCACGGTTGCTCGGGGGCCCTACCCCTACTGCTGTCTGCCGACACACGCAACGGCTCGATCGTTAACCTGGCGAGCAGCGAGTGGTTCGCCGCCTTGCCTTGCCTCCCTCGCGCGCGCGTGGCTCACTGGTTTGCCTTGCCGGCGTGTGACCGAGGCCGCGCGGCCGTTTAGCCGTTGATCGATCGTCTGCGACCGTGCCGTGCCACGTCTAATTTTCTCGCCAAATTATTACGCGACTTTGAAGAAGTCAAGTGGAATATGATGAACGCTGAAAGGAGCCTGAGAGAGTTATCTCGACCGCCGTCTCGGCGTCCCGCGGCCGAACCTGTGATTAGCGTATGCTAATCTCATCTAGATAATTGAAGTCACATCCTATATATTTAGAGTTTTACCTTTGATTCTGCTGAGGTCGCTCGGTCACGTGACCCGTAATTGTACTGTAGATCCGCACACACTCCCATTCGCCAACTGTTGCAAGGAGGGTTAAAGGGCAGGGTGGAAAGAAGTCGGAAGGAATCTGATTCTGATTGTAGATCGATTGCAAGAGATCGACAGCGGCTGGCAAATCTGCTTTAATTCTTGACGCCCTTAATTTGTTTCTTTCAACAACATTCCCCGGTCCTGAACATAGTTGCTAATTTTCAGTTTACTTCGAGGTTGAACATGGTATAGTCGCAAGCAGCCGAACAACTGTCTAAATGAATACAACAAGGAGAAAGAACTAGTACGGTGACCTGCATTTACTCTCTCTGCACGTACGTCCTCCTATATATATTTTCCATTCGAATTCTTTGCATTAGGAGAACCACTGAAAGTCATGATCATCTGTGTGCAAGTAAGGTCGCAACTGTGGACTCTTCACCGTTAATAAATCAAATTCGAAAGGCCGATACAAGGACATGGATGGACATGCAGTGGGCTGCCTTTGTTCTGCCATCAAGATGCTGCTGGTTTCTTGATATGATATTCGTGGAGGCTATCTGATACAGGAGGAGCTTTCGTCCAAACTTTATTTGTTCTTTTGGACATATGAACATTCCTTTGGATTATTCAGAGTTGTATTATTTTAGCAACCTTTGCTCTTGTACCACTTCCTTTGTCGGGAAAAAGAAATGGAATCCTTCTACACTTTTAGACTGTTCATGAAAGAACAAGGAGGATATATCTTGAAGACCAGAGGAAGCCTAGCTAGAAGTTAAAGCAAGGACGTACTGAAAAATAGCTAATAAAGTTTGGTGAAACAATTGATCTGAACCGATTTTGCAAGTCTATTAGGCCCATTATCGTATCAATAATTCACTACTGCTCGTTACATCAATCTCAACTACTGTATTCATTTCTTGATAGGGCTTTCTGTGGTGGAAATACAGAGGCTAATGCAGAGAGAAGTATAAGGGCTTGTTTGTTTGATGCCTAACTTTGCTAAAGCTAACTTTAGCCAGGTTTTTATGTCAACAAAATTCAGCGTCGTAAGTGTGGCAAACTTAGACAAGAAAACCGAGTCTATATCGTGTGGGTTATAGGACTAAAAATATATGGAAAGCCACAATAGTGACAACAAACCAAACAACCGTATATGAGGCTAAGAAGCCGTGACACACCTAAGGTTAGTCGTAGCAACCTTATGAAATCAAACAGACCCTAGTGCACCATACGGCAACGTGGCTGAAAGCCTGAAATACGTCAGGACTTCCACGGTAACCTGGCAGCTAAGATGAAGTTAAAAATGTATCGTTTCCCTCAAGTTAACTCACGTCACAGCTCTCTTTCTGGATTAAAAAAATTGTGGAGATCATCAACCTACAAAAGGACAGTTATTTTTTTCCTTCCCAAAATTATAAGTTCGTTGCAGATCACCCCTAAACTTCTTGTTTGTTATCCAACCTCTACTACTTTCTTTGAGGAAAAAAAGACAGAAGCATTTTTTTTAGCAGAGCTACTACTACCATGTGAAGCAATGGGGTGCTCTCCTATATAAGTATTTCCCTTACTCCATTGTCACTAGCAGCTCAACTAGTCACTAGTACACACCACACCATGGCTCCTTTGCTCTTCAAGGACATGAAAAGCCTTTCGTGCTCATCTCCGGCGTCCACCGCGATATGCCCGAGCCTAGAGCGGCAGCCGATGGTCCAGTCACACAAGGTCATTGCTAGCCCCCTCTACCAGGTCCCCACCGAGCCCAGAACTCACCGGCAAGACTGCAAGAAAGGGCAGCACAAGGCTGTTGCGAATGGCGGTGAGCTCGTTAGCCCGGCCGGCTCGTCCAGGTACCTGCTGAGTGGCCGTGCCGTCGCCGCCGAGGAGATCCAGGAGGTGGAGGCCGCCCCGGCCGTTGATGTCAAGAGGGAGGAACCAGCTGATGATGTGAAGAACACACAGACGCAAGAGCAGGTGAGGAAAACTGTGCACTTACCTGTGAATCAGTACCTGATTAGTATGTGTTTTCCTTGTATTTTGAAGTTTTGATTCCACTCTTCTTGATAAGAAAGAAAGGAAGTCGCCCCCAAAAAAAAAAAAAAAAGAAGCAGAATAGAGATGGTGTAATCATCAGTAATCATATCCTTGTGAGCCTTGGAGGTTTTATATAGTGATTTTCCATTTGATATCTGGAACCACCAGCCAAAGATACGCAAATACCATGATGACGAGCAAATGTATTTTTTGCGGGAAGGATTGATATATGGCTTTATGCTACCTTCCAGATTGCAAAGAGATTGTATGTATATAAAAATAGCTGGATGGTTGCAACCCTTTTTTGCCTAATATCAGAGACTCAGAGCATGACAATTTAAGCTTTTACAGCCGGCCCTGCTTTTAGTACTACATATTTGTCTCTTTTGTTAAAATTTTGCAAAAGCCAACAACATATATGCTTGCTTTTGAAGTAGGCTCCGGTATTGGGTATCGTTTCAGGTAGTTGTACTGAAGGTCTCCCTGCATTGCAAAGCATGCGAAGGCAAAGTGAAGAAGCACCTCTCCAAGATGGCAGGTGAGTGAGCCTTGCACAAACAACATATAGACAGACAGCTATATTCAAGATCTGAAACTTTTCTTCAGAGTTCAGGAGAAGATAACCTCTGTGATATACTGATAATCAAATTACTGCATGCACTTTTAAACATGAACAGGTGTGACATCGTTCAGCATAGACTCCGCGGCGAAGAAGGTGACGGTGGTCGGCGACGTGACGCCGCTGGGCGTCCTCAACAGCGTGTCCAAGGTGAAGAACGCCCAGTTCTGGGCGTCGCAGCCGGCCATCGCTGCCTGAACTGAAAACCAACCAATGCTTTAGCTAAGCCATCTTAGGATTCGTTCCTCATGACTGGTAGGTAGCGCGAACTGGAGCTGTGTGCACGTACGCATGTGGGTCACTGACGGCCAGTCCAGCACGCTGAACCAGCTAGCCGCTACTGTGATGGTGGTGGTGGGTGGTGTCTCCTAGACCAGCATGAATGCATGCCCTGACTCCTCAAGGGGCAGATGCAGATGCAGATGCAGCTTTGGTTATTTCTTCCTGTGATCTTTTGTTTGTTGTGGTTGGCACCATGCGAGGTACAGGTCGTCTCTGTGCTTCTTTTCCTAGTCTGAGAGTGATTATGTTCTTTTCATCTTACTGTAATATAAGCATCGCATGTACTGCATTATTGTTCTGTATACTTGTGTTCTTATGGTTATGGGTAGGTGCATATATGTGAAGAAACAGCATGGGGGAACTAATTGGTTTTGGTTCTAACCTTCATTGGTGAATAAAAAATGTAGCAAAACTCTCTTTTTTTAGAACTAATGTAGCAAGACTCTGAAACTCAGATGAACCAACACAAACCTTGAAACAGTTTTTATACTGCAGAAATGTGAGCCAACGGTAACCAATATGTACATGGAAACTGATGTGTGATGGTGAAGAACATGAACATGTAAGAAAGGGCATAAAACACCGAAGCTACAGTCGTGTGAAACTGTGATCCAGACAGTACAAAAGTACAGAGAGTAGCGACAGATCAAACCATCTGATCGACAGCACGCGGACTGTCTCGTGTCGTGCTCGTGCAGCGGCAAGGCGAGCCTCGCATTCTGCGCGAATATTCCACGCCTTTAAGCGTCCATGGGCTAGCTCAAACTGAGAGCTAATTTCTCAAGCCCATCCTTGGCCCAGCTTAAATAGAACCTGACTTGAGCGGATTTCCACTACAGAACCCTCGTCCTCCTCATCGGCCGAATGTCCGGTCATCAGCCCACCCGTCTCCGCCGGCTCAGTCTCCTCCGGCTGCTCCGTGCACTGCGTGAATCGATCGTGTCAAGAATTAAGTACGAACTGTCAGCTCCGATGAAAGCAAGTACGTTGGCTACCAGGCGATTGCGATTTGGCGAATTCGTCGACTCGATCGCCGAAATTTGCACGGGGCTAGCCGACTCAAGGGGCAGCCGACGCAGCGCTTTTATGTGGCCCTGCATCTGGGCCGTATTTGGGCTGGATCGCTGGACTCGAATCATCCATTGTTGGCCCATCGCAAAGTGAGACCAGATTTCTTAAGCCCGTGTTTAGCCCAATTTGAGTGGATAAGCCTGCTGATCACAAGGCCCACCCAAGCCCATAGTACCCACCAGTTTCACTCCACCTAGTGCTTGCCAGATGGGTTATGCTTGTCGGGCTGGTCCGAGGCACGACACTGTAGGCCCAGTCCAGACACGGCCCGTACTGTTCATGAGCCGTGCTGGCCTGGCACCAAGGCTCGTGCCGTGCTTGGGCCGACACTCAAGCACGGTGGGTCGGCCCGGCACGGCACGACCCAAGCACGGTTCGTGTAGCTCAGCATGGCCCAATTGCGGAGAGGCCGTCGAGGCAGAGGCGCCGACGTCGAGGGAGGCTGCCAGCGGCGACGACAAGGGAGGAAGCCAAGGAGGAGCCGGGGACGGAGGAAGAGGGTGGGCCTGCGGGGCGTCGTCGGTGCTGAGGAAGGAGAAGGTGTCAGCCGCCGGTTGCTTGGGTCGGCTCGGGAAGGGACAAGGAAGGGAGGTAGAGGGCGTCGCGCCGCCGTTGGCTCAGGAAGAGAGGACAAGAGCCGAGGAGGCTGGGGCATCGCCGACGCGGAGGAAGAAGGTGTGGACCGCGGAGGAAGGAGAAGGCTGGAACGGAGGGAGGCGAACCGCGGAATGGAGATCGGGGCGCCTGCCGCGCCATCGCCAGCCTTGTCTTTGTCAGCTACTCTGATTGACGCTGCACGCCACCGCGACGCGCAGGAGGAGACAAGGGGCCAAGGGGGCAGCCGGGCAAGGACGGGAAAAGAGGCAGCGCCGGGCAGCGGGCAGGGGCGGGCACGAATGTTGGTCGTGCCTAGATCGTTATCCGGGCACGTCGACCGGTCCAGCCCGACATGAATAGTACCTGGGCCGTGCCGGCCGGGCCGCTCGTTTGGCTAGGTGTCTTCCTGATCGCCCGCCGCCCATCCGCTTCTCCTCGGCCTGGCTCTCCCGGCACCCTCTCGCCCCGCTCCGCTTGGCATTACAACACTGCTCTACACGGGCACGGATTCGAACAGGCAGGAGGCAAAGATGCGCGGATTTAGCTTCTGTTCGACCTCTGAAATTCCATCTGCTGTTGTAACGATTCTCTCCGACCCCCCAAGAGCACAGGGCAAAGCGGACGAGGCCTTCTGGGTACGGCGGCGGCGATCTGGGCGATCTGATCAGCGGGCTCAACGACGACGTGCCGCTGCACATCCGCCGCCACCTTCCCAGAGCGACCGACGTGGCTCGCGCGGGCGCGCTCTCGCGGCGGTGGCGCGACCTCTCGACGCGCACCCCCAGGCTCCACTTCGACGTCGGGCTCTGGTCGGACCCTAAGCCGGAGGACACGACCCGATTCATCGACGCCGTCCTCGCGCGACGCGCCGAGACAGATGCGGAGGAGCTGCAAATTCCTTCCCGGGTTATTTGTCCAAAACCGGAGCCTTCTTCCCCTGCGTCAAGCCGGCGAACGTCGATGGATGACTCCGCTACGGCCTTCTGCATGCTGTCAGATCTTTTGTTCTGAACATACCGCAGTTGCCAAGTCCGGGGGCGATGGTTGGTCATCTGTGCTGCGTCTTGAGAATGTCAATCTAACCTGCCCCATGAAGGACAATGGTTTTGGTATATATAGGTCATGTTTGTTTAGTCTTAGACTTTTTGATTTATAACTTAAAGTCAGTTTTTTGGTTTAATCAGCTTATAAGCCCTTTAGCTTTTAAGTCAAACTTTGATGTTTGGTAATCTGGTTTTTTGTAGGATGTTGATTTATTAAGTTGTTTGTGAAGGATAAAAAATCTGAATTGCCCTTAAATGTTTAAAGAACTTTTTTAAGTATGTATTTAAACTTATTTTTGCATGAGATTTGAAAATATGATGATACATACAAGTGTACATATGAAACAAAATAGATTTCGCTTGTACGAGCATACGTGTGTGTACCATAGCCTATCCAAATAAATTGCCAATCTCGACATCAGAGATGTATATCTAAGAAGACCAGAGTATAACAGACAACCTATTCATAGCAAGATATCGCTCGTCGGTGCATGCATGCATTCAGTATTTCAAAACAAATTAGAAAGGAAGCATAATCTTAAAAAATAAACCCCACTGCATAATACAATAGTAGTATACTATGCGATTCCTCAAATCAGTCTTATAAATCTCTACAGGTTACAGTGCAATATTGTGCATAACATCACAATACAATAATACCAATGACTATTGTGATTGTAAAGGATAGCAATTGGCAAGGTTACAAGGGTATTATCCATTCTATACATCTCGCATTTCATATAAATTCAATCACAGTTCGGTTTGAAGGATAAGTTCTACAGTCGCAAAGCTCAAAATCGTGAAGCTAGAGGTCCATCCCACGTGTAACAAAAACGGAGAAGCTCCGGTCTGTCTTATTTCTTGAGAAGGCAATCCTTGAAGCCCTATACAAGTAGATGCGCAGTTTGAACTTGTGAAGAATTGCCTTTGATCGTAACTAGAACTTCATCTGGATAATCTCTTATTTCCTCAAGAACAACAACTACTCCACTAGCAGAACGTATATAAGAAATGTTTTGTCCCCTTGCACCAATTATCTCTTCAGCATGCAGGAATGGGATCTGCAATGTCTGTGTGATCTGAAGCATTTATGTGCTCTGTAGAGTCCATTTACAGTTATTTGGTGAAATAGCCATTTGAACAAGAATGAGAAGAGGGCATTAGCAGTAACGCATCCGGGAACCAAAAACCATACGAGGAGGCGTGGACCGACGCGACGATCTTGGTAGAGCCGCCAAATGGGCGATCCAAACCATCTTGTTGACCCGGCCCAAGCACAGACCGCCTGCGACTGTTCATGGGTCGTGTTGGCCACAAGACGAGACCCGGCCGTGCACTGGCCGCCACCTCGGCCGCTGCCCGGCTCGAGCCCAGATGGCGCAGGGCCACGCCAGACGCGGAGGCGAGGCGAGCGGGCGGAGTGGAGCCGGAGGAGCGGAGGAGGAGGCTGCAGCGAGGAGCCGGGCGGCGGCGGGCTCATGGCGCGCAGTCTTCCGCAAAGCGGAGAAGGAGGAGGTTGTCGCGGGCTCGCGGCGCCTGCTTCTTGGAGCCGGAGCGGAGGAGGAGGGAGAGCGGGCGCTAAGCGGCGCCAAGCGCCACAAGCACGGAGCGGATCATGGATGGACGAGGAGGCGACGGGTCGTCGAGGGTCGAGGCGGCGCGGCGACGGTGTGTCGGTGTCGTCGAGCGGTGGCGGGGCATGGAGGCGAGGAGGCACCGCCATGAGGAGGCGAGGAGTCGCCGCCATGAGGCGAGGAGGCGGCAAGGTCACCGCCATGGGAGGCGAGGAGGCGCCACGGGAGGCGAGGAGTCGACGCCATGGGTCATGAGGCGAGCCGGCGAGGAGGCGGCGGGTCGTGAGTGGCGATCGCGAGGACGGAGGGCGGGGCAACCTGAGCGAGGAGAAGAGAAGACTAAGGGGACGGAGAAGATGGGACCAGGGAGAGAAGAAGACGGGTGGGCGGTAGGGCAGAAAGGTTGTGCCATGGTAGTGCAAGCACGCACGGACCAAAAAATAGCCGGTTTTTTTTACCGTTGTGTGAATTTTTTTGACCGTTGGGGGGCTTAAAAAATAGCAAAAAAATTGAACAAATTCTGAAATTTTTTCTATAAATAGGCATCATACCCCCCTCATTCAAGACCCTTCATTCTCTATTCTCTCTTTGAAATTGTGTTGTGCAAATTCAAATCCGTGTTGAGCTAATTTTGCAAAATTCAAAAAAATTGTGCTAAAATTTGGAAATTTCAATTTTCGTCGGCAAGTCAGCGAAAGAGGTACAATACTATTTTTGTAATACTTTTATTGTCAATTATTATTATGCTAAGATTAAAGTAGTAATAATGTTAGTTTCGATTTTGCGATTTTCGTTATGGATGATCCTTACGATAGCTTTGCTCTTAGTGAGTTCGGACTTTCATCGGAGGAAATGCGTCTATGGAGGCGGTGTGGCTGCCTCAAACAAACCGGAGGTTTCACCGAGGAGCAAGTCGGAGTTCCGCCATCGGGCTCAACATCAAGATCGGGCTCAACGACAACCGAGCAAAGAGGTCGAGGCCATCTACATCGGAGTGTGGCGAATTTCGACATGACAACCGAGCAAGACGCAATGAAATGAGGTACCATATGCTATTTGTAAAATTTGTCGACATGAATTATCTGCAAAGTCTACAGGTGGAACGGGGCACTTGCTTAGACATGCTACAAGGTGTCGAACCAAGTAAGGATTGACGATGAGGCAGACGCAGCTGCAATACAACCCCGACGGTACGGTATCTAGCTGGGACTACGATCCTCAGGTAGCCCGCCAATCTCTCTGTCGTTTAATTGCTTCTGAGGATTTACCGTTAGGCTTTGGCGAATCTACTTCTTTCCAAAATTACATTAGGACTGCGCATAATCCTAGATTTTCTTCCGTTTCTAGACAGACAACAACAAGGGATCTAGTGAAATACTATAATGAACGTCGTAATAAAATAAAGGAACTATTTAGTACGTGCACATTTTCGGTGGCCTTGACCTCGGACATATGGAGTGGTCGGGCTAGGGAGGATTATCTTAGTGTAGTTGCGCATTATGTTAATGACGACTGGGTAATGGAGAAAAGAATTATAGGTTTGAAATTAATTGATGTAGCACACACGGGGGAGAATATTGTGAACTGTATTCTCAAAGTCGTGGAAGACTTTGGTCTTACAGACAAAATATTCGCAATTACCTTAGACAACGCCGCTTCAAACTCTAGGGTCATGGACATTCTTACTCCAGTGTTGAGTACATATGCCAATTCATTCTTGCTACATCAACGATGCGCTTGTCATATTATCAACCTTATAGTCAAATGTGGTCTAAAAAGGTTGTGTCCGTATATTAGAGCTTTTCGCGATACGATTTCTTTCTTGAACAATTCTAACGTAAGAATAGCACAATATAAGAACTTCTGCAGGGCGATGGGTGTACGTCCAAGAAAGTTCGGTTTGGACATGGAGGTAAGGTGGAACTCTACTTACCTCATGCTTAAGCATCTTTTACCATACAAGAGCATTTTTTCTGTTTTTATTCAAACACACTATCCTAGCACTGACGGTACTTTGCTATTAACTGAGCAACATTGGTTCGTTGCTGAGAAGGTACTATCATTTTTAGAAATTTTTTACGAGGCAACTGTTGCTTTGTCCGTTGTCTACTATCCAACATCTCCTATCATTGTGCATACTATTTTACAGATTGCTACTCAATTGAAAATGCATGAAAATGACTTAGTTTTACGTGAGGCTGTTGTTTCCATGAAATCTAAATACCTTAAATATTGGAGAGAAATCCCTTACGTATATGCATTTGCATTTGTTTTAGATTCTAGGGCTAAAATTGGTGCATTTGGTATGCACTTTGATCTTCTTAGTGATGCTACGGGCTAGACTATACTAACTATTTTGCGAAGTTCGTTCTCGGTTATCTGAGGTTTACCAAATGTATGAAAATAAGTTCCGAGGAGTTCGCTCGCAACGACCTCCAGTAGCCCCCACCTCGAGTAGGAAGACAAGTATGTGGAGCATGATCTTCGGTGCCTTTTCATCCAGGTCCATGTTTTTGTCTTCTTCTTCTTACACTTTTACCGCTCACCAAGACCCACAAGGAGCGGGAACTATCCACCTATCACGGACAATGATACGGTGGATTTCGCCTCGAAGGTTTCGACATCTTGCAATGGTGGCAAGCCCATAAGTTAACATATCCGTGCTATCCGTACTTGCACGTGATGTGTTAACTGCTCTCGCTCTGCTTTCCTCAAGTGTCTGCTTTCGGTCTTTCTGGAAGGATATTAGAGGAGAGAAGAACATGTCTCACAAGTGAGATGGTATAGATCCTTCTAACTGTGAAGGATTGGGAACAAGCTGATTCACGAACACAACACTCTGTGGAAAATCCAGAATTGTCAGAGGTGTTCGAAAATCTGTACTTAGACAATGACACCGATACATGGAACAAAGATGTATCATGTATGTAGAATTGTAGAGCTATAGGCTGTACTCTTTTTCCTTTGCCAAGGTTTTCTCATTTTTGAGTTTTTACTTGACAAATGTTTTAACGAGGCAGCCAGTTGGACATCAATAAAGCTCTTTATTACATTTTCAATATGATTGTCTCAATTTTTTAAATTTTCATGTCTACTTCTGAATTCTACACATTTTTCTAATCTTTTTTGGATTTTTTTTTGTTTTGATGGGCCAAACGGGCTACATCTGGCCCGACCAGACCAAGCACGTCTTGCAGCTTGCTTACGTGCAACCTGAAACGAACACGGGCCGAATGGGTCGTGCCTAGCCGAGCCGTCTTGCGTCTTGCCCAGGCGCCCATTTGGCCAGGTCCCCATCCATTTTCTATCTCACTTGATTCTAGTACTTTCAAAACTTCTTGGGTTGAATTGCTGAAATTTGATCAGTCCAAATACCAATTACTCACACATTTTTTGGGGGGTGCCTGTGCACCACAAGCACCCCCCTGCTGCCGTCTATGATTGGAGGAAAGCCAAAGGTTGGAGTTTGTGACGAAACAAATCCTCAATTTTCATGGGTAAAGGCTTAGTCATAGGATCTGTAATGATTGAATTTAAGTTTCAATTCTCTTTGGATGTAAGGCTTCAAGCAGTTTTTTTAACTCTTGGTTTGTATCGTACTTTAGACTCTTAATTAAATTAGGCTATGTGCATTGTTGGCACAGAGGTCAGAGGAGTTTTTTCTCTTCTATTATCTAAAAAGATACTTCTCCAAGCATGCAGCATTTCACACTAGTCAAATACTATATGTCTTTGTCATCTGAAGAGAATAAATTAACATCCAACACTCTGGACCCGTGCCCCCGCCCTCCGCTTCTTCGTCGGGCCGGCGCCTAAGCCAAGCAGCGCCCAGCAGTACATCTCCTTCGTCGACGGCGTCCTCGCCCGCCTCGCCGAAACCGGCGCCCGCATCGACGACCTGGTGATATCCCTGTTAATGGTCGGTAGACATCATTCTCCCAGAGAAGATTCTGTGATTTGCGCTAGCAAGCAGTACTTCTCCCCGTCATGAATGCCACAGCCGATGTCCATGTACACGCGTGGCTCCGGTACGGTATGTGCCACACCGTCAAATCTTTCACGCTTGAGTTGCCGTGGCCATGGAGAAACCCAACGGCGCCGTATGGAGTGGTGCAAGTGCTCAGCGAGCTTCCAAGCCGCACGAGCGTAGAGGCCGTGCGCTTGACGCTAGGCTTGGCCTTCCTCAAGCTCCCGGCCACGGTGGCATTCGACTCGCTGTTGGATTTTTCGCTTGAGTACATAACTTTCGACGCCGCCAAAGGCCAGCGCCTTGGCGGCCTGCTGTCGTCGACGTGCTGCCCGCGACTGCGGAAGCCGAGCCTGCGTATCATGCCTGACCGGACGGAGCTGCAGCCTGCAGCTCGAGGCCGGCGTGCTCCTGTCGCTGTCACTGTCGCTGTCGTCCCTCTGTGGCCTGAAGCTGTTAGAGGCCAGGATCTTGGCGACGAGGCTGGAGGAACTCGCGCGTCGCAGCTACCCGTTCGGCCCGGCGCAGCTCGAGATTGAGGACGCTTCGGCCGTGCGAAGCCTAATGCTATGGCTGGTGTCGCGCGCGCGTACCAGGTTGCTCCCAGTATCAACGATTGTAATATCAGACTCTTGCAATGCTGTCGATCCGCCGATCGCCTCAGCGTGCGCCTTGTCGTTCCCAAGGTACGTGTATCCCGTGCGTATTCGATCAGTTTAATTCCCTTGTCTTTTGCATGTCTTCAGAACAAAAGAGCGTACACACTGTCCTTCGATTTTATAGTACTTCATCCAACACGGTACTGATCTCTTCTTCTACTTCATTTATTTTCGTTGTTATCGATATCAGTACCTTCGAAATCAGCAAACAGTGGATTTTATGGAAGATATACCACAACTTCCTCAGGTTACAGGTTTGTCAGTACAAGTTCTTACATCCGACAGGCGCACCTTTGTAGAAAGAACATCAAGTCTCGTCATTCGGTGTGGAAGTCTCGAATATTCCCTCCTAGAACTACGCGAGAGTACGAGCCTACGTTTGCTATATTTGTCTCAATTTAGCATAGTTCTTTAAGGTCATCCTCCATTTCCATTCTAGCTTCGTCTCTTTGCTAATGGTGGTACATGCAAGGATCGAGCGATGTAAACTGCACCTGGGGTTTGGGAACGATCTAAAATCGTCGTTGTTCTAGGAAACATTTTAGTTAAGTGGTGTAATATTAGTTTCGCTCTCTGATTGAACCCCTTTGATGTTATGTCTCAAGTTGTTCATGAGCGCGCGCGCATTCCAAAGTCCAAGTTAGCAAATACTTGAGCCGTTAAGTTCATCTCTACGAGATGATCGTAACAGTGACAGTGGCCATAATGCAGGGGTGTGGCTGGCACTGGGCCAGGCCTCGGGCTGACCCAGCCACTTTTGTCTCAAAATCATATTTTTTTGTTTTTTTAACCACGTGGCATTTTTAGATTTTGACGCTGGGTCTCGAACCATTGTTCCAGAGACTCGAGGTCCAACTCCGTCCCTGCCATAATGGCATAATGCATCATGTACGGCGCTGGCTCACTCGATGGCGATACACTGTAACCTGTGAGGTCAATTGCATGAGCCCAAGTTTGTTGATGCCCAAACTAATCAATCATAAAGCAAGGCTGTGCTTCGACAAAAAAAAATGCGGTGAGAAGGGAGCCCCCTATCTTCGTGTGCAGCCACATCAAGAAATAGCAATTCTAAAGATAGCAAACTTACATTGAATAGCCCCTGGTTTTGCTCTCAAGCATGCTCCAACCCCCTGTATGTTACTATATACATCCATGGCATGAGAAGAAGCTACTATCCATCTGGAATTAGCACACATCTCTTCCACAGTCGTACGTCCATTGTTAGCGCCATCTTCTGAAAGTTTCCTCCGCATTGCTCACCAATTTCATTCCGGGTAACCTACTACTATTCACTCTGGTAAATTCACCCATATGTTATGGCATTTCGATCGTATGCCGAAATCATAGTATCATCCTTGTTCTCCTTGTCCAGTTTGCTACCGAAGAGACCAGGCATGGGAGGTGGAAAGGACAAACATGGTTCCTCCGACACCGACAAAGGGCTCCACGGAGCGTACCCTGGTGGCTACCCTGCTCCACCAAGATACCCTGGTTACCCTATTCCACCGGGTGCATACCCTCCGACGCAAGGATATCCTGCTCCACCCGGGCAATATCCGCCCTCCGGTGGATATCCTCAACCTGGTGGGTATCCACCACCACACGGTGGATACCCTCCAGGTGGGTACCCTCCGGCGGGATATCCACAGCACCCTAGTTGCCCACCAGCTGGTTATCCCGGTCATGGCCCACCTATGCCGGTTCCCCCTCATGGTATGCCCTATCTTGCATTTCCTCTGTAGTCTGCACCCTTGTTGCAGTTACCCGATGGGCAAGCATGCAAGGAACATAGTCCACTTCCAAACCCTTTTATTCAGGTCACGGTGCTATGTACGGCGGAGGCCATGGCGCAGGCAGCTCTGGCTTCGGCGCGATGATCGCCGGTGGCGCGGCAGCAGCAGCCGCAGCGCTTGGAGCTCACAAGGTGTCCCACGGCGGCGCCCACGGGATGTATGGGCACCACGGCAAGTTCAAGCATGGCAAGTTCAAGCACGGCAAGTATGGCAAGCACAAGAAGATGCTCGGTAAGCACAAGAAGATGCTCGGGCGCATGTGGAAGTGAGCAGAAAAAACTGCAGTTACCGCAACGCCTTAGATGACGGACCGGCAAAGTTCGTGTTTGCTACTTCGAATACGGGAAGAATACGAACTCCGTGATTTTATTTTATTTTTTTTGTTTCTCAATTGGAGTACAATCAATAGTACTTTGATCTATCGCTTATAAGGAGTAGATTGGTTCAACAATAGACAGAATACAAACCTACACTTTTTTTCATGTATAGAACAGAAAAGGTACTTTAACATGAGTTTTGCATGCCTGCAATGTGTACAATTTCTTCCATGATTTGTGTGCCCCGGCACAATTGTGTGAAAACTTCTTCATGCGGTTCGCAAAACTAACAGATAACAAGAAACAGCACTTCTAATACGTGGCAAGTAACTTTGCTCAGCAGTGGAAAATGAAGACATAGCATCCCTTATGTAGAATACAAAGTATATGTATATGGTAATCCTAAGAATGCCCAAAACTATAACAGTAGACAAAATTTAACAAGTCTAAGCCAACCCAAGTTTCCCTTTCCACAGAACGAGTTTCAGCATCATAGCAAGAAATTTTTTTCTTGCTATACTTCACCTTCTGAAGGCATAGCAAGAAAAAAATCCATGAAATCAATCATCATCTTTCTTTGGCTTGCGATATGATTCTTCGATATGCTTTGCCACAAAGACATACGTATTGAATAGCTTCTTGACATTCGGGACGTTGTAGTTTTGAGCTACATAGACACCACAGCCCATTCCCACCATGAACGTGAAGCTGCTCCTGATTAGCCCCATAATAACAGAACCTGAAGACAGCATCAAGGAAATGGTTCAGTAAATCCAAACAGAAGATAGCAGAAGAAAATCACCTGATCTTACAGACAACTATAATTTATAAGGATCATGAACTGTTTGAACTCGATTAAGTAGCGGTTGTCATGCTACATAAATCTTTCGTATTGCTATTCGAACATGGGTAAGTATTGTTGCATTGACAGTTTTATCCCAACCAAGGACTGTCACGCGCAGAAATTACTGTTCACGCGTCAGCCCTAGTGGCCTGCCGGCAAGAAGTCCAGGACCATGTGCATGTGCAGAGTCCACGTTCGGAAGGAATAGTTCATGAAGATTCGGAGATATGTGTATCATGTGTTCGTATTTAGTTAGGAAAGCAAGAATCCAAATAGGTTAGTACAATAAGTTTACGTGCTTGTTCAGGATGTGTTCATGCATGCTAGTAGTCGTGTTTAGGACATTAGGCAAGTTAGATGAGTCCATAACAGGAAGGGTGCAATTACTCCTTATAAAAGGGGATACTTGTACGTGGTTATGATCAAGCAAGAAAGATAGATTAATCTAGTTTCCCTCCTAAGTTTCTATCATTCTAGTCTATAGTCTAATTTCTCATCTCACCAAGCCGACGCCACCCGGCTTTCTTCCCAGCGGTGTTTACCCCGTTACGAACTAAGGTCCTCGATGTTGGGTAGCAGAGCAGTCGATTCCTTTCCACGACTACTGCTATCATGGTGATGACATCATATCAGACTATCAGACCTACCAGAATAACATCATGATGTATGTTAGCCTGCAAACTTGCTATTGAACCAAATAGTGCATAGATCACCAATAGTTAGTAATATTTGCAAACCAACTGGGAAGAGTGGCTTGTCCAAATAAAACTAGAAGTAATTCAGAGTTAGCAGAAAGGACATAAAACTATATGAAGAACTCTATTTGAGTATTTGCTAACGTTGCAGCACAAGCCTTCATTTACTTGTATTCGATAATTCAAATAGAAGCATATTAGCATACATCATATAACCCTCAGAACACATTCCTCATAAAGGGTAGAATTATCGAATACAATCCAGTTCCCTTTCACCAAAGTCATGAAAGATGGAATCTTCAACTAAAGGCTCACCCATTGCAATTTCTTTTTAGGAAATAAATCAACCAAATTACAAAGTGAGAATATGTAAAAGCTCTGTTTGCGATCAAAAGTTTCCAGCAGAGCTCAGGCAACTCTACACTTGGGACGTATAGTAAGACTGTATGAGCTAAACAGTAGCGAGCTATGCATAATTTTTCTTCATGTCAACTAAGATACCTTGGTTTCAGGACTCAAAACAACATTATGATTTGTGACATTCTGCCGCTGACCGTGAGAGTGCAAACTCTTTTCCAAGTTCAAGGCATCACAACATAGCAAGAGCACCCAAGACTCAAATTGACTGACGTTTTTCCCATGCTAGTTATTACCATGCACTCTAATGCTTGAACATACGAACTTCTAAAATTTCAACACAATGCCTTAAGATGTCATACTTATAACATGCACTACATTGGATAATTCCATTAACTATTGTAGAACAATACATCCTTGATAAACCACTCCTGAGATAACAAAGACATATGTATGTAGTGAAAGTAATGCAATGTACAGGGCATCAACAGACATCTCAAATTCAACCATCAAGCAGTATAACCCACCTTTGCTTGGTAAATGCTACTGGTAAGTACTAAATAATTGGTGCAGAAACACCTTGTAGGTACTATAATTTTCCAAGTTTACTGGCCACAATTTCCAATGAATACATCTAAGAAACAAGAATCCCACTTCTTTAAGCATAACCAAATACATGCGATACAGCTAGCAGTAAAGACTTAAGACCCTAGCACTCACTAGTAGGTATCATCGAGCGATCGTGACTATTCGAAGCACCGATTGTTCCATACCACGGGATCGCATTAACAAAGATGTTCGCGGTATGCCTAGTTGCGTTACGCAGCGATCTAGATGGGCTCGGCCCTCCGAGAGCAGGCTGACTATGAAGAGGTCAAGAGGACGAGGAGGAGACGCGCTTACCAGGAGATGGGGGCGAAGGGCAACGAGGAGGGAAGGAGCACAAGACTAGAAGCAGGCACGCGCGGGCGGCGGTTGTTGGTTTCGAGGGCGTCGGCGCGGGGTGCGCGCGCCGCCGCGGAGGGGAGGGAGGGGATTCGTAAGCCGGAGCCCCTGCGCCGCCGCGCGATGCGTGTGTTCGAGTCGATTTGGCTGTGGCCGGGCTCATGTGCGTGCTTGCGGCTAGCACTAGCAGGCAAGTCGGACAAATTTCTAGTCGTCATTGTCTACGAGACATAGCTCCCTTCGATCAGAAGTGTAGTAGAATCCGTTGTAGTCTAGCTGGTTAGGATACTCGGCTCTCACCCGAGAGACCCGGGTTCGAGTCCCGGCAACGGAAACACTCTTTTTTTTTGGCTCTTTTTCTCACATTTCGGTTTTTTCTGGAAAATATTATATTCAAAGTACAATGAACTCAGAAAAAGAAGATTTTGTACACAAGACCATCATCACTTAATCAGTGGTTGTCTCCATGTCACCACTCACCGGTAAGAAACCATCGCTCTCGAATCCACTGGATGGAGACAACCAAGCAATAGGCTTACAGGATCAGAAAACTTAGGCACATGCAATCCAAAAGGTTATATTATCAGGATACAGTTTTCAGTTTCCAGGTTTTTCCCAGGTTAGCGCTCCATGAGGGGCGATAATTTTATGCAAAAGAAACGAGTGAGCAAACAGTCGACAACCATCAAAGGCTTTCCCTACTTTGGATTCAGTAAGATACGGTTTCAGCTAGCCGTGCTTTGAAAGGATGCTCTCCACGACGCTGCGAGCTATCGGATGATAAAACTCGTGGGCCTCTGAGAAGATCCTCTGGGCCAGCATCTTCTCCTCGCCGGAACACCGGGCGAGCGAGCTGTAGAGCGGCCGGAGGTACTTCATCCTCCCTACTTGCTTCAAGCATTTCTCAACCTCGTTGAAGTAGCACCTGCAGCCAGTGGGGATTGCTAGCTGGAGAAACGCAACTTTGACCTCGTAGTCACGGCTTTCTGATAGCTTGTACCGTTCATCAAGAGCGGTAACCTGCACACAGACAACAAATGGCGACGGGAGCAGATGGGAGCAGTTAATTTTTAGTCATAAGTTTTGTCAATGTGTTCGAATTTCGAAAGCCAAGCGTTCCACAGAATGCTATGTAATGACACAAATGCAAACTTTCACTGGTAGTGATTGAAAACCACAAATGATAAGCTAAATACTCCCAAAGATTGTAGGGAACTCCAAAGGCTGAACACCTGAAGGTTTCCTTACTTTCTAGAACTTATTAGCGAATGGTCAGCTTTCATTGGTAGTGACTGCAAGCCGCAAATGAAAATCATCTTGGATCAGTTATAAACTGCCATGTGCTACTTATTACTGAGTATTGAACCCAAATTTTACATATATTATCATGTGAGCGTTGAAATTAGGTAGTGGGTTATTTGTAAATGAAAGGGGCAACATCACTGCATTTTTAATGACTGAACACTAAACAGTATTCAGCCATGCAATCTCCAAACACATTACTTGAACACACTGCTCGACCATCAATAAAGTGAGCCAGCGTGATGTAATTTTTCATGTGGACCTCCCATAGATTCTATAATTTAAAGCCAAGTGCTCAACGCATTCATATATTCTATTATTCTATATGGTAATAGCCTATAAAGTCCCATCAGCATAACTGATGTTTGAGCTAGTGACAGATTGACAATGTCAACAAATCCATCCAATCCATTTCAAATCCAACTACTAAGCAGATTCTGGTTCTAATATCATTCTTGAGTGAACCAAACATACTTAGGGATATATGCTTCTGCCACTCTAATTCTGATTCTAGCTCCACTTCCCTTGGTAAACCAAAGACCATAGGTTGATTTGCTCTGGACAACCTTTCTCAACAGGCGTGAATATTCTATTTATTTGGCATTTAGTGGGAGTGCATAATTTGACAACAGATAGGTTATCCTTGGTCTCAAGGGTGGTACAACCTATTCTAACTGATCATGTAACATATTATGAACATTTTGATGTGATAAAATCCTTCAATGTTGACCTAACATGCATTTACTGTATACTGACTGATCAACTAACCATGGATGATATGTCAGAACACGTTTCACTTAATTATATTGGAATCTGACTCATTACTATAATCCTATGTAAGTTAACTGATTGTGTAAACACAATGATTACAGCAGCATATAATGGGAGCAGAAATTTCATGCATTTGAACTGAGTAAAACATGCAAATAGGCCATGCAACATTCTGCGATGCTTAAAATTTAGTGATAAGGCCGAAATAGCAAATGTGTAACCCTTCATACTATAAAGTCACTAGATGCTGCACTAAACCATCACAAGCAGAAGAGCAAATTCCATGTATAACGTCAAAAGTGCTTTTCATGACAGGAGAACCAATGTCACTTTCACGGTGGCTAATCTAGAAACTTCAAAATCAACATATACTGTTGAGTTGAAAAAGATTGAGCGCATGTATACATATTATGAAAACTATTTTAGAATGGAGGTAGTAACAAAAGAGTATCGACAAGAATTCATACCTGTGAGGCTTCAACATCTGTGGGTAAATTTTCCAAGTAAAGCTCCCATTCTTGTCCATTCCAGTCTGCCACCTCCTCTTCACTTGGAAGTTTTCCAGACTTAAACTCTGCAGATAAGGAGCAAATCTTTTTATAAATAGCTGAATCTGGTTCCATGGCATCCAGAGGGATACCAGTCCCCACAACCCACAGGTTAAGGTCAATTTGGTTTTCTATCCCAGGTACATTGGCTTTCAGGAATTCAAGAAATGTCTCCGTATCTATCGATTGGAACTTGAAGGTGGCAATATACTTCTTCAGGAACTCATCAAATGCAGATCGGCCAATCTAACACAACCAACAAACAGAGCAGAGTACACATTCACAATCAGTCATAAAATCTCACTGGCTTCAATTAAAGAATGTTGCAAAACAGAGTAAACCAAATAATTGTAATGTTACACCCACCTGGCGCTCAATGCGCCAAATAAACTGGCAGCCTTTCTCATAGGGCACTTTTGAGTGCACATCATCAGGGTCAATCCCTTCCATCTTCGGCTTCAGCTTGGTAAACTCCATGTTATCCTTAAACCTCTCCATCATTCTGTTCAACCACCTCCATCCAATGCCCATCTTTAAGGCTGCACGCTCCTCACCTTGCACCACCTCAACAATCCTCCACTCAGCATATGTTGTGAAGCCCTGTACACTAAAACAATAATATAATTTTACAGCATAAGAGTTTTAATTGAATGTGTGGGTCTCATTTGTAACAGTTAGGACCAAAAAAGATGGCAATCTATTATATAATGAGTTTTAGTTGAATACAATTGCAACTCAGTTAATCCGATGTTCCAACTAAAATTATATTGCTTAAGGCTTTTGCCCTTACTTCTACTAGGATCTGTACATATATTCTCAACAGTGCAAAGTGTAGCCCAAGCGGATGCACAGGTTAAGGGCTAGTAGCTACAAATTTTGCTCCCATTCATCTGTTCTGCTCCCTTAATAACATTGGGACATGAATGCAAAGTATGTAAATGCAATTTCAAATTCACCAGCTTCATGAATCACCTAACATGCAAAGCAAATCTAGACAACAACTACAACAAGAAGAAGGGTTCACCTCATTTAGCCAGAAATCCTCATTGGTCTTGTTAGTGATCAGATTGCCGGTCCAGCTATGTGCGAGCTCATGTGCAACCAACTGCGCCCCTGTGCCGTCCCCCTTGATCACCGTAGGAGTGAGGAACACCATCCTGGGGTTCTCCATGCCTCCGTAGGGGAAACTCGGCGGCAGAACCAGCAGATCAAACCTCTCCCACTCGTAGGGCCCAAACAGCGCTTCCCCGACCTTGACCATGTCCTCCACCCCGGCGAACTCTCTCGCCGCCTCGTCCAAAACCTTGTCCCCTCCCTCGGCATACACCCGCGTCCTCGGGCCGAGGTCCCTGGACCCGATACCGCCGGCGGCGAACGCGAAGAGGTAGGGCGGAACGGACTGCTCCATCTCGAACTCCTCAACGATGCGGCCGGGCGCGCACCAAAGCGCATCGTCGCAGGCGCCGCGGTGGTCGGAGGGTAGAGGGTCCCGGCGGGAGGCGTGGCGCGCGGCGGCGACGGCGGAGAGCTGGGAAGGGATGTTGAGGAGGGAGAAGGTGATGCGAGCGGCGGGGGTGTCGTGGCAAGGGAAGATGGAGCGGGCGTGGATGGATTGGCACTGGGAGAAGACGAAGGGGAGGGAAGACGCGGTCTGCGGCGGGCGAGCCACTGCAGCGCGGAGGCGGCTGGGGAGGTGGAGAAGGTGAGGCGGAAGGAGGAGGTGTCGGGGGCAGGGTGAGGGTGAGGGCGGAGCCGAGGACGGGGTCGGCGTTGGCGGCGAGGGAGAAGGGGATGGGGGCAGGCGGGTCAGAGACGGTGGAGGCGGAGCGGACGGTGAGGGCGCGGGTGTCGAGGAGGAGGTCCCCGGAGTGCGGCGCGGAAAGGGTGAGGAGCGCGGAGGCGTGGATGGTGGAGACGGCGAAGTCGAGGTAGAAGGCGAGGGCAGCGTGCGCTGTAACCGGGCTGGCGCCGTTGGTGTAGGAGTGGGGATCCACCGGCGCCATGGCTGCTTCGGCGGAGGGGGTGGAGATGGGATGCGAGTTGGGTGGGGCCGTGGGGGTTCGGTCGAGTGAGTCGAGCGGTTTGGTACTTTGGTCCAGTCGACGAAAGCTTCGGTTGAAGGCTCCTGTGGTGCGAACCTGCGATCACACTGTTGAGAAACCGTAGGCTTGTTCAGCAGTCAGCCTATGCCTATGAGTGAACGTCCTATTCTAAACTCAGCCTCTAGACTATAAATAGAGGATACTTACTAATTATTGTAAAAGACGGATCATGAGAAGAGAAATAAAGAGAAGAAAGAAGTCACTATCCCATATCTCTATGTTCAATCTACTATTTATCCTTGCAGTGTTCTGTATGATTCTATACTTGTCTACAAGGTGATAGTTCAGACTGGACTCGCTAACGACGGTTCCTCAACAATAACTACGAAGAGATGCAACGCAAAACCTTTTAAAAAATATCAATTCATGGATAAAATTAGAGTAAATTACATTTTACACCACCTAATTTGATCTCTATTACGCAAAACATCATGTATTATCTTTCTTTACACGTAGTACCATCTAATGGCTCACCTTCGCATGATCTGACCCACAATTTTTGGGCACTATTGGTGCTTGGTCCACAAAAATTCCAAATCTAGCCCCCTATCACCCAAATTCCACTTCTAGCCTCCTTCTCCCGCGTGCTGCGCCCGGGAGCCGCAGCAGGAAGGTGTTGCGCCCCACAGACACAGCAGGGCAACATGCTATGTGGGGCGGCGTGCTACTGCGGCCGCTGGGCGTAGCACCTTCCTGCTGCGGCCCCTAGGCGTAGCACGCAGGAGAAGAGGGCTAGAAATGGAATTTCGGATGAACATGAGGTGAAAAATACCCACAATTCCTGACCCACATACCTGACATCCTAGGGCCACCCGCAAGTTGACCTGGCCAAATGGGCCGCCTACTGGCACTCAAGACGGCCCAAATAGGCCTGACCCATTCAGGCCGATGTCTTTATTAGTCTTGCGTGCGTCTTGCCAGCCCATAGGCGAGGTGGTGGCGAACCGCCGACGGCATTCGTTCGTCTTGGCGGCCAAGACGAGTCCGCTTAACTGTCGGTCCCGATGTGGCCCGCTTGGCCCACTGAACAAAAAAAAATTAGAAAAATGTGTAGAATTCAAGTAGACATGAAAATTAAAAAAATTGAGACAATCATATTGAAAATGTAATAAAGAGCTTTATTGATATCCAACTGGCTGCCTCGTTAAAACCTTTGCCAAGTAAAAACTCAAAATGAGAAAACTTTGGCAAAGGAAAAAAATCTGACCTATAGCTCTACAATTCTACATACATGATACATCTTTGTTCTATGTGTCGGTGTCATTGTCTAAGTCTGATTTTGAATACCTCGACAATTCGGATTTTCCACAGTGTTGTGTTCGTGAATCACTTGTTCCCAATCCTTCACAGCTAGAAGGATCTCTACCATCTCACTTGTGAGACTTGTTCTTCTCTCCTCTAATATCCTTCCGAAAAGACCGAAAGCGCACTCGGAGGAAACCGTAGAGACAGGAACAGTTACACATCACGTGCAAGTATGGATAGCACGGGATATGTTAACTTATGGGCTTGCCACTATTGCAAGATGTCGAAACCTTCGAGGTGAAATCCACCGTGATCATTGTCGAGATAGGTGGATAGTTCCCGCTCCTTGTGGGTCTTGGCTAAGCGGTATTTGGTGCGAAGAAGAAGAAGACGAAGACTGGACTGGATGAAGAGGCACCAAGATCGTGCCCCACATACTTGTCTTCCTCTCGAGGTGGGGAGACTATCGGAGGTCGTTATGTAGCGGACTCCTCGGAACTTATTTTCATACCTTTGATAAACCTCAGATAACCGAGAACGAACTTCGCAAAATAGTTAGTATAGTCTAGCCTCAGTAGCATCACTAAGAAGATCAAGTACAAGACCAAATGCACCAATTTTAGCCCTAGGATCTAAAACAAATGCAAATGCATATAGGTAAGGGATTTCTCTCAATATTTAAGGTATTTAGATTTCATGGAAACAACAAAGATCACGTAAAACTAAGTCATTTTCATGCATTTTCAATTGAGTAGCAATCAGAAAATAGTATGCACAATGATAGGAGATGTTGGATAGTAGACAATGACAAAGCAACAGCTTGCCTCGTAAAAAATTTCTAAAAATAAAAGTACCTTCTCAGCAACGAACCAATATTGCTCAGTTAATAGCAAAGTACCGTCAGTGCTAGGATAGTGTGTTTGAATAAAAACAGAAAAAATGCTCTTATATGGTAAAAGATGCTTAAGCATGAAGTAAGTAGAGTTCCACCTTACCTCCATGTCCAAACCGAACTTTCTTAGACGTACACCCATCGCCCTGCAGAAGTTCTTATATTGTGCTATTCTTACGTTAGAATTGTTCAAGAAAGAAATCGCATCGCGAAAAGCTTTAATATACAGGCTCAACCTCTTCAGACCACATTTGACTATAAGGTTGATAATATGACAAGCGCATCGTTGATGTAGCAAGAACGAATCGGCATATGTACTCAACACTGGAGTAAGAGCCCTAGAGTTTGAAGCGGCGTTGTCTAAGGTAACTGCGAATATTTTGTCTGTAAGACCAAAGTCTTCCACGACTTTGAGAATACAGTTTGCAATATTCTCCCCCGTGTGTGCTACATCAATTAATTTCAAACCTATAATTATTTTCTCCATTACCCAGTCATCATTGACATAATGCGCAACTACACTAAGATAATCCTCCCTAGCCCGACCACTCCACATGTCCGAGGTCAAGGCCACCGAAAATGTGCACATACTAAATAGTTCCTTTATTTTATTACGACGTTCATTATAGTATTTCACTAGATCCCTTGTTGTTGTCTGTCTAGAAACGAAAGAAAATCTAGGATTATGCGCAGTCCTAATATAATTTTGGAAAGAAGCAGATTCGCCAAAACCTAACGGTAAATCCTCAAAAGCAATTAAACGATAGAGAGATTGGCGGGCTACCTGAGGATCGTAGTCCCAGCTAGATACCGTACCGTCGGGGTTGTATTGCAGCTGCGTCTGCCTCATCGCCAATCCTTGCTTGGTTCGACACCTTGTAGCATGTCTAAGCAAGTGCCCCGTTCCACCTGTAGACTTTGCAGATAATTCATGGTGACAAATTTTACAAATAGCATATGGTACCTCATTCCCCGCTGCATCTTGCCTGGTTGTCCTGTCGAAATTCTCCCACACTCCCGGTGTAGACGGCCTCGACCTCTTTGCTCCGGTTGCCGTTGAGCCTGATGCTGATGTCGAGCCTGATGACGGAACTCCAGCTTGCTCCTCCGGTGAAACCTCCGGTTCGTTTGAGGCAGCCGCAGCTGCCTCCATAGACGCAATTTCGTCCGATGAAAGTCCGAACTCACTAAGAGCAAAGCTATCGTAAGGACTGTCCATAACGAAAACTGCAAAATCGAAACTAACATTGTTACTACTTTAATCTTAGCATAATAATAATTGACAATAAAAGTATTACAAAAATAATATTGTACCTCTTTACGACTTGCTTTAATTTAAAATTGAAATTTCCAAATTTTGGCACAAATTTTTTGAATTTTGCCAAATTAGCTCAACACGGATTTGAATTTGCACAACACAATTTCAAAGAGAGAATAGAGAATGAAGGGGTGCTGAATGAGGGGGGGTATGATGCCTATTTATAGAAAAAAAATTGGATTTTTTTCAATTTTTTCGCTATTTTTTAAGCCCCCAACGGTAAAAAAAATCTCTCAACAGTCAAAAAATTCACTCAACGGTAAAAAAAAAAGGTCGTTTTTTCGGGCCATGCCATCTCGGCACGACCTGACCACGACGACATGGCCCCCCCTTTGTCTTCTTCTCTTCTTCTCCTCGCTTGTCCGCCATGCCTCCGTCCTCGCCATCGCCATTTCGCCTCACATGTTGCCTCCCCTGCCACTTGTGCCGCCTCCTCGTCCTCACCTCGCCTCCCATGGCGTCGACTCCTCGCCTCCCGTGGCGGCACCTCCTCGCCTCCCAGCCCGGCAATGACCGCCGCCTCCTCGCCTCACATGGTGTCGACTCCTCGCCTCCCATGGCGGCGCTCCTCGCCTCCCGCGGCCCGCCACCGCCTCGACGACACCGACACACCGTGCATCGCACCGCCTCAACCCTCGACGACCCCATCGCCTCCTCGTCCGTCCGCTCCGTCTGCAGGCCAGCTGGCGCGCCGCCCGTCTCTCCTCCTCCGCTCCATCCGCCGGCGCACTGCGGCGCCTTGAGCCCGCGACGGCCTCCTCCTCCTCCTCCGCCGTGTGAAGACTGCGGCGCAGCTGAGCCCACGAGCCCGCCCTTCACCTTCACTCGGCGTCCCAGCTGCAGCCTCCTCCTCGCCTCGCCCGGCTCGGCTCCGCCCGCCGCCTCTGCCTCGGCGTCCCATTGGCGCTCGGCACGCCGCAAGATCGATCCTTTGCGTCTGCGTCTTGGCCGCCCACCGTAGAGGTGGCGGCCTAGGCATGGCCCGGTCTCGTCTTGGCCGGACTGCCCATGAACAGTCTTGGGCCGTGCTGCTTTGGGCCGAACCTACTGATGGCGTGCTTGGCCGCCCATTTGGCCCGACCCATTTGGCCAGCTCTACCCGCAAGTGCCACACGCACAGTGAAAGTGACAGCCCGCGTGGTAGGGCCGAACCCTTTTCCCCTCCACGTCGGATGAGATGGATTACAAAAAAAATGCACCATAGGTTCTTGAGCGTGCGAGGTTATGCCACTTAGCTCTCTAAACTTGTATTTTACTTTCTCAAACTCTAAATTTGCAATGTTGTGTTACTTAGCTCCCTGAACTTCATTGGTGCGAAGTTTGCCGGCGACTTCATCCCCTCCGAGTCCGGTGGACTCGTCGCCGCCCCCGTTCCGGCCGTGTTCATCGTTTCCGTTATCTCACGTCGATAAAAACGGATTCTTCGGACCCGGAAACACACCGTACTCGCATCTTTCACTGGAGCTCCACTGTCGTAGCTTACCGCCGCCATCACCTTTGCCTCCTCTGAGTCCATTTGGCCGTTTGCTAGAGCAGAAGTTACTCACCCTACACGAAGTCCATTTTGTCATTTGCTAACAGAAAAGGTGAGCTAGTGAATCACCGTGAGAGAGAGAAGTATTGTTCATTCTTGAGTAGGGCTGGAAACGAGTCGAGCCGGCTCGAGCCAGGCTCGCTTGAGCTCGTTCCAACAACATGCTCGGCTCGGCTCGAGTCGGCTCGTGAGTGCTCGCGAGCCAGGACAGGCGATAGCTCAAAACGAGACGAGCAAGCACAAGTGCACAACACCAAGCTCTGAACATTGGCATGCATGAACATTTTACAATCTGCATTCATTCAATCACAAGACAATCCAATCCTCACAATCAAGAAACATTCACCAATCACCAACCAAATCCATCCTTGACCTGTGGACCAAATTCGTGCAAGCCATGGCGGCAGAGGCAGCGACCAGCGAGGGCGGCCTCCTCCTCGAGGTCGGGATTGCTGGGCTTGCAGGAGCGGTGGGAAAGGAAGTGACCGGAGTTGGGGGGCTGCTCGACTTCCTCTGCACGCTCGCCTCTCCGCCGCCGCCGTCGCCCGTCGCCGTGGGGGCGCCCATCGCCGAGCTCGAGTTTGTGCGCAAGCAGATCCAACCCAAGATCTCTGAGCTGCGGCGTCGTGCTAGTACGCATCGCGGTCACGGGAGTAGGACTTCGGCCGGAGGGTGCTTGAAGCCTTGAGCACTGGCGCCGCCAAAGGAGCCACAGCGTCCGCGCTGCACTCAACGAGATTTTTGGGATTCGTGGCCCGGCGGCGTGGGCGGAGGGCGGCAAGGTGGAGGGGAGGCGGCGGGTGGAGGAGCTGGATGGAGGCAGCGGGTGGAGATAGGGGAGGCGGAGGCGGCAGGTGGAGCTGGGGGAGGCGGAGGCGGCGGGTGGAGGAGGTGGATGGACGCACTGGGCGAGGGGGATGGGGACTCAGGGAGGCGGAGGCGGCGGGTGGAGCTAGGGGAGGCGGAGGTGGCAGGTGGAGATGGGGGAGGGGGAGGCGGTGAGTGGAGGAGGTGGATGGAGGCACTGGGCGAGGGGGACGGGGACTCGGGGAGGCGACGGGCAGAGGCCATGGCCATGGGGAGTTCGGGAGGAGGAAGGAAAATGAATGGAAGTCAAGTATAGCAAAGGGATATAATAACGGGATAAGGGGCAGTTGGAACGAGCGGCTCGCGAGCCGGCTCGAGCTCGGCTTGAAAATTCACGAGTCCGAGCCGAGCTGTGACGAGCCCAAGCAAGCTCACGAGCCTCGAGCTATTTTTCCAGCCCTATTCTCGGGCCCGAAAAATCCGTTTTTTGTCGACATGATGTGACGGGGACAATGAATACGACAAGAATAGGGCGGCGACGAGTCCACCAGACTCGGAGGGGACGAAGTCGCCGGTATCGCATCCGACAACGCAAGTTCAGAGAACTAAGTGGCACAACCTCGTAAGTTCAGATGACTGAGAAAACAAAATATAAGTTCAGGGAGCTAAGTGGCAGACATCGCAAGTTCAGGGACCTATAGTACAATTTTCTTAAAAAAATTATGCATCTCCCCCTATTCTCTCGTGCGGTTGCATTCAAGTTTAATTTATCGACCAAATGCAAATAGTCGCAGCCGAGCAAGCCATAGACGAACCAGGACGTGCCGCAAAGGAACACGACCAGCGCAGCAAGAATGGCATACACTCCATGCTCTTCGTCTTGATCACCACCCTCTGCAAGGAGTTTTTTTTGGGGCTCTTTTGGCTTTTTTTTATGAAATAATAAAACTAGCCCCCGTGCAAACGAAGTGGCAAAAATGACATCACTACAAAAGGCAATGTACCACACAAAATCGTCGTGAAAAGCGACTTTGTCAGGAATCGAGACCGCAGCAGGTGCGCTGCAAGCACGCCCGCCTTGTCATCAGTAGGTCCCGGCGTGCTCCCAGAGCACTACAGGGGACATATGTCACCTGACTATCCAACTGCGATGCTATTTTTGTCAATTCTGTGGAGAAGAGACTAGATTTATTATTTCATCGCCAAAACATGCCAAAAGAGCAAAAAACTGCCTGATGTACTGCTTTAATTTGTTCTGAGCATGATCTCTCTCTTTTTTTTAAAGAAAAAAGAAAAATCGACCTTGAATAACCCCAAACTTTACACTGGTTATAAACTCAGCTTTCTTTCATGTTCACTGGTTTAATTAATAAGTTGAAACTATACTTTCAGTAGGAGACAGCCGAACGGATCAACAGACCCATTGACTCATTGACATGGTGGCTCGTTGACATGGGTTGAAGCAGAAATTCTGAAATTGTTTTTTAAAAATAAAATGGGTTGAAGCAACTCGCCCTAGTACCACCATGATGTAATTATGGAATAGTTTGGTTTGTACAATGACAAGACATACCAATGGATAATGTATGAAGAAAAAGCCCGCCTAGCCTGAGTGTCAGCGGGAATTACCTATGGATTAGTCTGAAGCAAAAGCCCACATAGCCTGAGTACCAGAGGGAAAATCGGATAACTTGGTGGTTAATGCCTCATTTCGCCAACCTGGGTTAGGCTACAAGAATTACTTGCTCACTAGAAGATAACCCGTGCCAAATGGCACGGATGCTATTGTTTTATGTGGGGGCAAGGTCCACATCTTGATCGTTTTTTTTTCGTTAGGCAACAATGCGGACCACTGGTAGGCGCAATAGTGTAAATAAGTTCATATTTAGATATGTGGCTCTTCCTGCATGAGTTTAACAAAATCAATAGATAACATAGCAGTATATAAGTATATAAATCTGAATGTAAAATATGTATAAATCAGCAATAGATAAGTATAACGAATAGAAACATTAAACAAAGTGAACGATAAAGAAATTATAGAAATGGCCACCTAAGCTGGTACATCCATCATCGTGGCAACCGTGCATTCCTATGAAAGGGTAAATTCCAACATATCCAATAAAAAAAGCCATCCTATAATAAGGAAAACAGGTAGTCAGGTAACGTATATCCTATAATGGGATGAGGAGGATTAAAGATGTTGACAGTGAACAATCCTATGCAGACTAAATGCGTTGAATTTTAGTAAATTCAGAAGCACACATGTTAACTTGCACTAAGTTTAATCATGCAAGTGGCAAAGGAAAAATTAATAATAGAAGTGATAGTTTGCATGGAGCTAGAAGTATAGGACATATATTCCCAAACCCTAAAATATAACTGGGATTTTGCAGTTTTCAGGGATGTGCGGGCATGTTGGAATTTTTCGCTAAAACAGATGCAACACGCATGGTAAAGGAGGAGTGGCATAGCAAATAGTATCGTCGTATAAAGAAGAGGTTAGTGGTAAAGAGATTCGGAATGGAATAATATGAAATGTACTTGGTTAAGCTCTGCATATGTGGATGTACATGCTGTAATTCCTCTTTTGGCTCCTCATGTACGCACCTCTATGCACACAAAAAAAAATGCAGCACCAGCGGGCTAAAGGAATGAGGTGGGAATTAACATCAATCAAAATCATTTTGACAGAAGAACAAACATTGTTAGCAAGGAAAAAGTGGCATAAAAATAATGAAAGAAAAGTTTCAAGCGATCAGTTTTCCACTATATCTGAGAACAAATAAATCATAATTGGCAAGAATGGTATCATACTCTAAAGGTTGATTACCCATCTACCTGTACTCTCTGGTTGGTACCTCATGAAGCAATTTAGAGACGCGATCACTGTAACGACCCAATCCTAGGGCACCCGAGAGGTCCTCCAAGACCTTCTGGAAAGTCCATCAGGACCTCCCAGGAGGTCCACAAAGGACCTCTCGGACAGTCCACCAAGACCTCCCAGGAGGTCCACCAGGACCTCCTGGAAGTCCAGGAGAACAAGTCCGAGGAGGTCTTAGGAGCCGAGGAGCACCCCCAATGATCTCCCACGGCGGACTGGGGAAGGCGTGGAGGTTTGAGGTCATCTCAGACCTCCTGCGACCCACCGAGAAGGTCGTGGAGAATCGAGACCACCCTGAACCACACACGCACAAACCCGAGGGTGGTCGGGGAGGATTGGGAGCTCTCCAAGGTCCTCTATGTGAACCGAGCTAGTCCCAAGGATCATGGCTAGCTCTTCACAAAGAACACCAAGTGGTAACATAGCAACAACACAAGCTTTATTAATAACCAAAGGAGTTGTTTACAAGAGAGCTTACAAGCCAATAGGCAAAACATAGAAAAATAAACACATGAGCCACCCGATACACCACAGTAACCTACCGGAGGGCGAACCCTAGTCGATCTGGACCATTTGGTCCATCGAGTAGCTCACCTTAAAGCTTCCATAACTCGCTAAAGACAAACATTAAGCAAGAGTGAGCACAACAACCGTGCTCGCAAGTTACACCGCCGATAACAAAATGACATGCATAAATGGATATCACAATGGAAGGCTTATTATGGTTAATTTGCATAAAGCCATGTTTATTTCCAATTACTAGTATTAAGTTCCAAAGCATCATATAATAAATAAAATTCATTTAGTAAATCTGCTTTTCAGCTGGATATTCATTCATCACAAGTGGTGAAGGATACCCTCTGTCACAAGGCTCCTCGCCCAACCCATGGGATAGCAATCCCAAACAGCTTTTAGTAAACATTTCAAAAAACCCCAAAACCAACATCTAACTCTGAGTAGCCTTTGCCAGCACGTCCATGACTGTGGACACGGCTATTCGAATAGATTTAACTCTGCAGAGGTTGTGCACTTTACCCACACGACATGAGTACTCTAGTTTGTTTGGCATGCGCGAGTGCCACCTCTCACTGCCGAAGGTAAGAGGTTTAGAGTTCATGACAAGGACTTTACAATGCATTGCTCCACCATAGCCTTTCCTTGCTAAGGTTTCACCCCTATGGATCTGCAATCCAATGAAGCCCCTCTTGCACCAAAGGGGAATGAGGGTTATAAAAGACCATTGGCCATATAAGACCTCCCACACCTCCAATGGAGCGACCTATGGTGGAGTTTTGCAAATTATTCACCAGATCCCACGCCCACACCGGAGACATGTGGTTGCACGATTGTGGCATAGCCCATTATAGGCATGGCATTGGTCGCCAAAGACCGGTCCTCACATGACTAGGCGACTTTCACAAACCCCGACCTCCACCTTTACCAGATAGAGTCCGTGCACAAACATTGCACCACCAATCCAACCAATTCGCCCCATCCCAATCCATTTTCATTTTCCTTGCTTCCCAAAGAATATTTTCATCCTTCCATGACAACTCAATGTCATGGTAAAAACATTTAAAACAGTGTTTGGTCATGATGGTAAAGATTTCCCAAATCAATACTTTTGGTCTAAGCATGACTAAGCATATGTTTTTCAAATGGTCTTGGCTCACACTATTGCATGACCCAAGTTTGATCTAGTGGTGACAACATGCTCGCCTCAAGTCAACAAAGGCCATACAAAGGAAGTAGGCATAACTATGGATTTAAAACAGTATTGAAATAACTTGGTAGAAATAGGCATGCATTATACATTAAAACAGACATAATTAATTTGAATTATCGGGTGCAATATGATCAAGAGCGTAACTTGCCTCTTGCTTGACAAATTAAGGATCTACTCTCTCTCACACTCGCTCTCTGGAAACGCCAAGATCTATACGGTCAAAAGAACATATTCGCACCAAGCTCCAAATAAAGAACCAACAGAGACTCCAAAGAAGAACCAAAAGAACTCCAGAGGAACCTCAAAACTCAATTAATGTAAGAGTATCAGACTTAGAATGTGTTCTTTTGGAGGAGGTCTTAAGCTTACGAGATTAGGTGGTCTTTAGCAAAAGACCCCAAAGGAGCGACTTAAGTATTACAACAGAGAGGCCCTGAGAGATGATCCTTGCGCAAAGTCCAGAGAGGAGGTCCTCAAATAAAGGCCATAGAAATCCAGAAGGTGTCCACCAGGGGAGGTCCTGAGAAGGACACGACCACCTCGATCTTGATGGCAAAAACAAGAGTGGAGGAGATCGCCAGGACTCACCAGGGACAAGAAGGAACAATGGATGGAGGGGAGGTCGTGGACAGCAAGGTCTTCCCTGGAGAGCCACTGATCGTGAGCTAAGATATCAGAGTGTGGAGAAAGGTGATGTGGTAGAATTTCTTGGTCTGATTGTAGTCAAGGTGGTGAAGAAAACTAGAAATATACGTGTCAAGGATAAGTATAGAAATGGGTCAAAGGTAGGTGAGTGGCAGGGCAGGTGTCACTACCATTCTGGATAAAAGGTACGAAGAAGGACAACGTATGTTGCTATGGGAAGGAACAAAGAAGGATGTCAGAGTACGGCTAAGTGACCAGATTCAAAGTAAACACCACGTATATGGATGCATTTAATGTGACAAGACATGCATTAAATGCCCAAGATATTAACGTGGCGGAGGAAATGAGAATGACCAAGACCGGCAAAGGGGCCACCAACTTAGAAACAACAGTCAAGAGGAGGTCTTGCCCATGGCAGGGAGATCCTTGAGGAGGTCCGAGAGGCTTAGGAGGTCCTAGGCCCAAGGATAGGGAGGTCTAAAGGTTGAGGAGGTCCAGACATGCCAGAGGAGGTCTGGACATGGGGAGGTCCCGACGGTCAGGATCAACAACAGGAGATCCTGACGGTTAGGATCTCTTCAAGGGAGGTTGGGCGAGGAAGTCCAGGGCTAGGTTTAATAGGCCATGGAGAGGTCTTGGACAGGAGGTCCAGAGAACTACAAAGAGGGCCCGTGGTTGAGATTAAAGACAAGTTGAGGTCCCAAGGTTGGATCTCCGAGAGGAGGTCCAACGACCAAGATCACACGTGCAGGGGAGGTCTCCAGAGATAAATAACGCACGGGAAGGTCTAGGCCTTTGGATTCAAGGTGAGGGGAGGTCCAAACCGTTAGATTCGAAACAAGGAGAGGTCCAGGCAGAGGAGTTCCGAGAAAGAGAGGGATCCCACGGGAAGATTCACAAAAGGTGGTCCAACAGAAGTACATGAGTCAAGGCAACTCAAAGGAGGCTCCAACCTCTAGGGTGGGATCAAAAGCCGTGGTGGTTAGAATGAACCCTAAGGAGGTCCGAATGAAAAGAGGTCTGGGCATAAGAAAATGCCCAGGCAACAAGGGGTCTAAACTTAAGAGAAGTCTGAACAGAAAAGAGGTCTGATCCAAAGAGATTCAAACCAACAAAGAGATCCAAGGTGATCAAACTCAAAGGGAAAGGCCTGGACATGTAATATGTCCAAGTGTAAAAAGGTCTGAGCCCCAAGGGAGTCTAACCTCAAGAACCACTGGGGAGATCTAGGCCACAGAGAAGGTCTAAACCTACATAGCCCAAAAGAGATAGGCTAAAGGAAGGTCCACTGAGCATACCAAAAGGAGGTATCAACAACTTAAACCTCTCCAGCCGAACCAAACTTTGAATTCTCATCAAAACAAAATAGTTTTAATTTGTTTTACACACTTTAACAAGGATTTAGAAATCAGGATGTTACAGTCCGAACCTAAAAGAGGTCCAACACAAAAGAAGGTTTAAACACAAAGGAGGTCTAAACCTCAAAGGTTTAAACACAAAAGAGAGCTAGACCCCACAGGAGGTCCAAACCATTAAGAGTGAGGGCATCCGAAGAGGTCCTGACGCTCAGATCTCGAAAGGAGATCCTGGAGGGTCAAGATCTCAAACGGGACGAAAGTCCAAGCACAGGACCGGAAGTCCTGACCACAAGGTGGCCTCAAACTGCAAGGAAGATCCTTGCAAAGAGATTGGGAGGAGGTCTTATGGGCAGGAGGTCCAAAAGACCTGCTCATGGGAGGTCCGAATGAGCACACCCAGAGGATCCAAGGAAAGTCCATTGGAGCTTGAAGGGCTCAAGGGAGCACCAAAGGGCTTTGAAATGAACCCGAGGAGGTTCAGATGAACAAAGAGGAAAAGAAAAAGTCTGAACCATAAAGATATTCAGGCCAACAAAGAAGAGGCCTAAGTACCAAGGCAGTCTAGATACCAAGGAGGTCTAGACTCACAAAAGAGCTCCAGACATAAAGGGGATATGGCTTCCAGGAGATAGCCAGACAGGAGGGAAGGTCTGGGCGTAGAAGATTGTCCGAATAGAATAGAGGAAAGGAAATCTCATCAAGAGAAGGAAAGGTAGCTCCAGAGAGCTAGAGTAACACCAAGAGAACTAGGTTTTGGGTTAGTTGAAGTTTAGCTTAGTCATTTTCAACTCTTCAAATTCTGAAATTCTCCAGTTAAGCTTTGAATTACCATCAAAACCAAATGGTTCTTGTTATTTTGAAAACTTTCAAAAAGGCTCTGAAAATTAGGGTGTTACAATCACAAACATGGACAACACAGCCAGCAAAATAACATATATATACGTCTCGAGGGGAACACAATATCTTGTAAGGTGGAGGAAGCAAAGAGTAACTAAGATTAAATCACTACATGACAAACCCTATTGAGGTACCTCTCCATCATTCAGTATTTGTCATCCACATATAATTAAGGATAAATACCTAGTGATTTTTTAATGACATACAATCTAAAAGAGCGTGGGTTCAAGCAATTTATTTCCATGACATGCGTCTTCTGATTTACTGTAAAGAAGCTACCTTTTTTTTCCTGTTGATTCATGCCATACGATGTTATTTATCAAGCGGTATCATTCTAATAGGAAAGCAAACATCAGTACCAACAAAAAAGTTTCATTAAAATAACGAAATAAAAGTATCAAGTGTTCAACTTTCCATTATATATGACAACGAACTAATCGTTATTTTCTAGGCCATCTAGCTCTACAAAGAAAGACATTGTTTAGAATGATGTGTACCAACAATGCTATCGTACTCTAAAGGTCGATTGGCCATCTAAACCGTAAAGCTTGATCACCCATCTCCATCTACCCTCTGGTCAACACCTCATGAAGCTATTTAGAGACGCGGTCACAAACATGGCCAACACAGTGAGTAACATAACATACATATCCGCCTCGAGGGGAAACGAATATGTTGTAAGGTGGGGGAAGCAAAGAGTAAGATTAAATCACTACATGACAAAACCTATTAAGGTACCTCCCCATTATTCAGTATTTCTCATTCACATATACCTAAGTAAGGAGAAATACCTGGTGATTTTCCATTGGCATACGATTTAAAAGAGTGTGGCTTGAAGACATTTCTTTCCACAACATGCGTCCTCTGATCTAATGTCAAGAAGCTACCCTTTGTTTTGTTCCCGATTCATGCCATAGGATGTTAGTTATCAATCAGTATCATTCTGGCAGAAAAACAAACAACAACACCGACGGGAAATTTTCATAAAAATAATGAAAGAAAAGCTTCAAGTGATCAGTTTTCTCCTAAAAATAATGAAAGAAAAGATTCAAGTGATCAGTTTGAAGAAAAGCTAACGCTAACTAAACACCAACAGTAAGCAGATGTGCATGCCTGTACCATTTTTCTCTGTCTCCTCGTGTGTGCACTTCATATAAACTGGAACTATCGTCACAAAAAAAAACATTTGTATGGACAAAACTTCATGAAAATAAGCGAAAGGAAATTTGCAAGCTGTGAGTTTTCCACTATACATGAAAGCATACTATTCATATTTTTTTCTAGCTAGATGATCCAGTTCCATAGAGAAAAAGATTATATCTGACGGTGTAGGTCGACAATGTTTGCGAGGCAACCAAACAGTCCAGCAAGAATATCTACGGCATCTTGAATAGCTCTGTGCCTCTAGCTAATTATTCAGGATAAAATCTGAATGCGGTTGCATGATTACAATCTCTATATGAATTTCTTTTTAGAAATAATGATTTGCCTTACTACAAATATATGCACAATCGCACATCTTGGTCTTTGTTGGCATAACGACTTTCTATCCAAACCTCTATTGGATTCCTATGCACTAATAATGGACTAATCAGTTTTATATGAACAAAGCACTGACTATTCTAAAGTTGGAACATCACCATTTCATAGGAGTGTGTTGGCACTGAAACCTACAATTTCTTCACCTACATTCAAACATTCTGTAAACTAATCAACAAAAAACATTTTTCTATGCCCATAAGCGGTTATTGCAGATGTTGGACAAAAATCCATGGAAGAGTTGTAGGAAAAAAGTTAATAGAAATTTCTATTTATGCATTGACCCAAGCTGATGTCCAATAGTTATCAGGAGACAAAGATTCTACTAAATCTATCTAATCTACTTGTTCCGTTTCCTAATTTCATTTAAGAGATCCTGAGGAAAAGAATCAGGAAAATGATTTGCTGATGTAACAAAATGACCTTTAAATTTACGAAGTTAGCATTTTTTTTTAGTATATAAGCTTCTATCTACATCTATTTTCCTTGAGTATAGAGTCTTTCATTCGATTCCAAATTCCAAGAGAACTCATTAGAACTATTATTATGTCGGTCCTGATATATTAGCAATATCTAGATTGGGGCCTTTTTTTTTTGCTCTATCACTTCCATGCAACTGCTAAAACTTCCATAAAAGCTAGACTAAGTAATAAATTACATCGTATTTTACCTACGCCTCTGCTGTCTCGCGAACGTCTACAACCTGTCTGTAGCGATTACTCAACAACTCCAGGCCCAATAGAAGCAAGCCCTACGGCCAATCCAAAGAAGAACAACAAGCAAAGAATGATCGATGGATTCATAGTGAGTTCCTCGTGCCAAAAAGAAAAAAAAAACGATTAAGGATACAATCAAGCAAGAAAAGGGATCTCATCTTTGTTTCTGATTTTTTTAATTAATCCTAAAACCTGCCAAGTGATAACAAATTTAAAGATTGCACATTTAATCTCGAAAATATGTCCAAATGAACATTAAATTATAAACATTTTATTACTAACTATGACACAAAATAAGTGATATTTCAGTAACTGTCACTTGGATTAAGGAATAACACAAATATACTAATTCTTGATGTATCAATTATCTTCAATCTCTAGAAGTCTATATTTTGTTCTTCCAATAATTTGTTTCACAAAACAACTCAACTGTGGATCAGGAATATAGTTTTTTGTTTTATCTTTAAATCGTAGAGCATCACTTATCTTGTAAAAAGAACTTCCATTGAAACAAAATATTTTTTGAAGAGGGTGTATACAGCAACAAAATTATTGCACAGTGAAACTTTATTCAGCACATGTAACATTAACTTATTTTATTAGTCATCACCATAAGATGGCCTGATACAATTGTAGCAAAAGTCAGAGAAGACTTACATGACAAACATAAATGGAATGAACAATTTGAAAATAAGAAGTGCCGCCATAAGAAATGGCTATTAAGAAAAAGGAGAGAAATGATAAGTGATTGTAATAATAAAAAAAGTCAAAGATGATATTATAAAGAAAAACGATATCCTCGCAAAAAGGAAAAAGAAAAAGAAAAACAATATAACACAAACACTTACACTGAATATTGTAATAAATCGGTACACAGATGAGATCTCAAAGCTTGCAATACTTGCAAAATTACCAGTTCCAAAGAAGGCAACATTAAATAAGACCATCTGCAAGGTAGAAGGATACCAATATCTATGGAATGATGTTTTGAACTAAAATAATGTAAAAAATAGTTCTATGTCCTATTGACAAATCATGGGAGCATGTAAAAAAATAAAGAAAGGACGAAGCTAAGGTGGTATATAAACGCAACTATGAAGATAGCAAGATATCTTCTACATAAAAAATGTTGCCAGCACCATATGAAGGTTTTGGTTTACATCAGTGTAGATTTCAGGTACATTACTGATTACCAATTCCATTTCACACAATTTGGACCACTATATACTTTGTTTAGCCTTACTCAGTGACAATCCAACTTATAGGACACATAGGTTAGAGGTCACAGTTTGGCAAACTATTATATTATAAAATTCTACCATTTTGGGATATAAGAGTTACTTCTATAAACTGGCTTCTCATTAAATTGCAAAATGAATTCTCCTTTATTCAGCCTGAGATTACCTGGATAAGAAGCAAGAATTTAAGATAGCCCAAATAAGTTTTTCGTTCAGGAACCAAACATCTAAACTGGGGTGGGACTTAGCATATGAGAATCAGTTTACAGAATGGAGATTAACCTTTCTAGTTTAAAAATGAGAGGCGAGGGGATGTAATAAAAGACCGGCAGGCATCTAAACATGTTTCAAGAGCATAGCACACCCTCTTTCCAATTTCTGTTGCACTAGGAATAACCTCACTTTCAAAGTAAATGAACAGCAATGAACCGAAAATAACATAGTAGAAGTGTAAACTCAATTAAATGGCTGCACGAGTGTATTGAAGTGCAACTAAATAGCATGACTACGAACAACTGACTGTTTTCATGAAAATCGAGTACATAAATGGATGGAGCTCATAAATGAGGAAATCACAAGAGCAATGTATGTGCATACGAATATTTGAGTTCTCAACCAAACAGACCCTCACAAATACATGACCCCGTTCTGTGAACTGGGACAACTAAAAGCGAAATCAGTACATTTTCTGAATGAGTCTGAGAACAGAAATCTATCTTTTAAAAATAGTGTCCCAACATTATATAAAGTTACAAAGTATGCAACCAGCAGTAAAATTAATCCTCCTTCCTCGGAACAGTTCAGTAGCAAAGAGTTTCTATTTTTAAGCACCATAAGCAAACTGTTGGGTTTCTTTTTTTTTCTGGCCTATCTGGAAACTTATGAAACAGAAAGGTCACACATAACAGAAATCCAGCCAACACATTTTCTGAGCTATTCCCTCTTGCCGTTGGATATGGGCACAAATGCAAGACCATACCATACAGGTTATGCTCTAGCTAAAGCAATCATTTCAAATGCTAAATCGCGGATATGCAGCAATAGTACTAACATAAAAAATGAAAATGTTAGAAGAATTATTACTTGAAGCTGCGCAGAGACAGCACCTCGAGCGCGGTCATCCACCTTCAATGCTATATCTGCAAACAACTGTTGAATTAGCTGAAGACGCTGCGAATCTGAGTTAAGAGCCTGCACGCAAGCAATAAACAGTAAGACAGTGCCACCCTCCTTATCCAAAACACCCGTATTTCTATATCATCTGGAGATCATATAACAGTGTCACCTTTTGTGATGAACAAAATCCTAATTAAGTAAACTTTTCAAGATAATAGAAAAAAAAGATCCAATTTTGAATCCATTACTATTGTTACTAAGACAACATCCCCTAATTAAGCACCATTTGAAAACAGGAAATCCTGAGATTAAGAAACAAAGCCAAATTCCTTTAACTGAAATGTTTGCAAACAAATCAAAATTCCACCTTCTCAAACATTGGAAACTCCCAACCGAACATCACACAAAGTGTGGATGAAAATTACTTAAGATTACCCATGGCTAGACCTGTTCATGGGCGGCCCGGCCTGAGCCCGACACCGTCGGGCCAGACTTAGGGATCGAAAATCGGCGATAGAAGCAGGCCTACCAAAACCAAGAAAATCAATTTTAAAACGAGAAAATCTATTTATTTAATGCTGAAAATGAATTAAATATTAGTTTTTTATTCCAAAAAATGATTAAAATAATACTTTTAATCGAAAAAATCATGTTTTGGTAGGGCAGCCGGGCTCGGACCTCTTGATTTTGGTAGGGCTTTTCAAGCCTAGCAGGCTCGACCGGTCCCAAGATTTGAACAGGTCTACCCGTGGCCATGGCCGACAGCGCCACTCCAGTTCGAGCTCGGTCCTCCTCCCTCGGAACTAGGGATAGCAATCGGGCGCTGTGGGCACGGGTAGTGCTCGACCATACCCATACCCGCGACCTCAATTCCCCCCCACGGGCATGCCCGCGAAGGACAACAGGCGAAGAATCTTACCCATGCCCGTCGCCTGTGGGTACCCGTCGCCCGCAGGCATGCCCGTTTACCCACGAACAATCCACCATCGCTCGTGGGTACCCATCGTCCGCGGGCATGCTTATCACATATAAACAATGCACACATCAAGTTCATCATAATTCACACATCCAGTTCATCACACACTCAACAAACACATAGACATAGCTCTGGAACACAAAGACATTGCTCTAGAACTTAGCAATACAAAGACGCAAGGACAAAGACCTGCTTAAAGTACGTACATAGCAAAACATTCACGAACAGCTCCTGGAAGCAATACATTCATAAGATAGCAGTACATTCACAAGAAGCTTACTGGAAACTTCCCACCAAGCTATTCGAAGGAACTTACTGGAAAGACTTGTAATCGCTGCGGATCTGATGTGTTTGCCTCCTCGGACATGGAGCATGATAGGAATTAGGGATGGTCCCCTGACATGTTTCCATCTTCTGAGTTAGTTATTATAAGCTTAAATTTCCTGGTTTATGCCCTGTTTCCTTTGGTCGGTTCAAATTTTGTATAAAGCTCGTCTTGATGTTCACATTCTTCCTGATTAACACTAGATTATACATTGCTTATGTTTGCTTATCAATGCTTGATTTTTCTTGTAAGATTGACACTTTAACTTTGTTCAATTGCTTCTAGCATTATTACTAAAGCATAAGAGTTTTACAGAAATATTGGAAAATAGCAGCGTGAAATAACTAATGCCTTGTCAAGAGGTATCCACATCTTTTAAGAAAATACATATCGACAAAGCTAAGATATCACCTCTAGTTGATATGATGATGCTTTTGAAACTTGAGATGTACTCACTAAAAAGGCAAGAGCGGTCAGTTGCAAAAGCTATCACTTGTTCTTCCCAGATACTTTCTACTTAATTTGTTAACAATTTCATATACAATTTGGTTCAGAATTTCAAGGCTGCCATAAATCTCATCATTGATGCCTTCTTCAAACATGGTGATAAGGATACCTTGAGATCTTGCATCAAGGCAATTACTTTCTGTTGTACTGAGTGTCAGGCTGATCTTCCAGATTATGCTGAAAATAAACTTAAGAATCTTGAAGATGAGTTGGTTTTGAAAGTCAAAACTGCTATCATGGAGCAACAAAACTAAAATGCACGCGTCTGACATAGTCGTCCCCTCCGGTATCGTCAGCGCCTTGGATAGCCTCAGCTTCTTCACCGTTCTCTCCCCCCTTACGAAAATCCAATAAAACTCCAATCTTTAGTAGTCCCAGCATGAACTGAGGCGAAGAAATAGAAGGAAAAGACCAAGTTTTGACGTGCTTACTTCATATGGTTGGGGAGGCGGGCTTGGAGGAGGCCTTCCTGTTTCAGATTGGCGGCGGCGAGGGTCGTCGGACTTGCGGGAGGACGCCGACGATGGCTTCTCATGCAGCGTCTTGGCGGCTCTGTGGAGCCGCGGCCGTGGTGGAACTCATGTTTATTTGGTCGGGGAGAGCTCAACAGAATTAGGAAGGCGGGGAGCGGAGGCGGCGACAGCCGGCGAGGTGGGAGATGATTGGAATGGTGCTTCTGCTTCGCTTCTCCTGGGCTTGATGGCGATGCCGACCAGCGTTTAGGGGGAGGTGGCGGCCTAGAGCTTGAGGAGGAGGAGGCGACCGAGCTTGAGGAGGAGGAGGCGGCCGAGCTTGAGGAGGAACGGCGATAGGGCAGGGGGCGGCAGCCGGCCGGGAGGACGTGCGAAGAATGAGGCAGATCTGGAAAATGGAAGGGAGGATGAGAAATGGGGGCAAATGGAGGTGAGTGGCGGCCGGAAGGATTAGAAAGTGATTATTATGGTTTTAGTGGTCCCACCTATCGGTGCATATCGCGGGTAAACGGATGAGACGGGTACGAGTGGAGCTTACCTATGCCTGTGCCCATTTACTCGACGGGCAAAGAGTTTCCCCCATTTTCATACCCGTGGGCAAAGAAACCAGTCCATACCCAGCTTTATTAGGGTATTTACCCGCGGGCACGCAGATAATCGGGCACAATTGCCATCCCTACTCGGAACGACCAGAGAAGGAAGAGAGGTGGGAGAGGAGAGGGAGGGGGTGGAGGCGTGTGGTGGTTGCAGCATCGGCGCGGGGAGGCGACGATGGTGCGTGGGGAGGAGGACGTAGAGGGAGGGGAACGGAGCACTGAGAGGAGGCGGAGGGCAGGGGGGAGGAACCAAGGAGGAGGAGGAGAGGAGGCAGACTCTGGCGACACAAGACAAAGGAAGAGAGGAGGAGAGGAGCCAAGACTCTGGTGTGCCGCACTACCCAAGTAAAGGGGATCCGAAGGGAGGAAGGCACGCATCAGAAGATGGCGCATGGCCCCATGGTAGCGCGAGGGGCGTGGGAGAGAGGAGACGAAAAGGATGGTGACGGCCGCGCCGGGGGGGGAGGAGGAGAAGGTGCTGGAAAGGATAAGACCGAGGACCTGAGGCGGGGACAGCCGAGGCGACAGGCGGTCGGAGGCGACAGGAGCGAGGGCCCCAGGCGTGAGAGAGAAGAGGTCTGGGCGAGGCAACATGGGCGAAGGCGGCGCCGAAGGGGAGTTGGGGGAGGAAGGAAGGGCCGCGCGCGAGCAAACCTAAGACGCATACACTGTGAGGGCGACGTGGACGCACGAGCGCACCGCCTCCGATCGGGCGAGCGCGGAGGCTCGTGGGCACGATCGAACGGCCCGTTTTTTCTGGGTGACATGTCTAGCGCAAGGAGGGGAGAACTTCTTTGGCTTTTAAATTAGGTAATTCCCTGAGGAAAAATGGTGAACTTGCTGTATAGCTCAGATGCAAAGAGAACACATGGATTAAGCACAACTTAGAAAGGTTCAACAGATAATGCCATCAGATAAAAGTATCAAATCAATAGTCATACTAATCAAAAGGAAAGGGCATGCGCTAATAATGTAAAATTCACGGTTGCCGTGACACCAATGGATCTGGATCCTCTACTGTACTTCAAAGGTCCATAATGTGAACAGTGATTCTAGAGAAAGTGAACAGAACTCTGACGCAACTCGTATTGTATCAAAAGCGGGAAAAGTCTATTGATCTAGACCTTCAGTTTTTGATCGGACGGTGGAGATCGCTCCTAATGTCGTGATGTTGTAGATCCTCTGCATTGACTACTTCAATGCAGAGGATCCCAATCAGACACCAATTGACCAGATGGATGCTATTCCTTGCAATTAAGATGTTCTCTTGTTCGCCATATTCTTTGCCATTAAGGTCCTCCATCTGCCTTGAACGTTTTTCCTTCTTATGTCCAGCGACAATGAGCCATCTATGACGAGGTTCGTGACCGCGAGGCAGGAGAGCCAATCAATCTCATATGGGCAGATGCAGTACTTCTTGGCAACATGCTCACTATCAATCTTCCTCATCGACCCATCGCTGGGGCTGAACAGAAAGAGGCCTTCCCCCTCAACCCAGAGCACCACTGCGCCGCTCTTCCCTCGGAACATCTCCAACCTGACCTTTGCCCTGGTCTGCATCTTAACCACCCACAGCGGCAAGGAACTTGTCATGTCGATCGTTTCAGAAAGGACCCAGCTGCTGGTGCCATTGCCAAGTTGGCTGTTGCTGTGCTTCCACAGTGACATCTGAAGGCCCTTCACAAAGAGCAGCAGAAGGGCCCCGTCTGCAGAATTTGCCAGCAATGGTGCCTCGTAGCGCTTTGCTTCAGGTGGGAGCTCCTGTGTGCCAATGTGCAGCGTGGCAACATGAGTGAGCGTCCAGTTTTTCCAGCTGCCGCAGAGCCAATGAATGACACCAGGGGAAGCAGCGGCTGGGGATGGCACAAAGTAGAGGCTAGGCATTAGCTCGGGAGCTCTTGGAGACCTCGTCCGTATTCCGGTCTTTGAGCTAAAGCACAAATAGATGAACTTTTTATCCCTGATCCAAATGGCAACCAGCTGGAAGGACTGGGACTTGTGCAAATCAAAGCCGATATCGTCGGTGAGAAACAAGGCATAATGGTCAGGTGGTGCAAATCCATGGGAAGGAATGTGAAAGATTTCACCAGTGAGAGGGTTGCAGACGCATAACACATCCGTGGCAATGTGGCATGGCCATTGGTGTCTTGCGGCTGGCAGCTGAGGGCCAGGAAGCTGTCTTGGGATGCGACAGGCTCATAGAAGTTGAGGCTTGCACCAAGACCCCCAATGAAGGTCCCATGGGACAGTGGCTTGACGGCATTGCGGCCCGCTTTGGTGACAATGAATTGTGACAATTCGGACATGGGCATGAAGCTTGGTGCCAAGCAAAGGTGCGGCGAGACTCAGTGCTGTCTTGGTAGAAGAAACCAAGGAGGGACGGGTGAAACCATGGTCACGGTGCCGCCACCTGAGGCAACGAAGAAAGTTCAAGGCCTTGATGAGATTGCGCCAGAACTTGCAGGACGAAGCGATGGGGGCGACGGAGGCCGGATCGGTGATGTGCGTCAGGATCTTGTTGGTGGTGTCCATCGGAAGGTGCAGCATCGCGTCGTCCTCCATGATCCTTTCCTGCAAAGAAAAGCAAGGCACCATGTGTGGTTATCTCACCACCTAAACAAATAAACAATTGCTCCAGACGTGTGTTACACTCTTAACAGGGATCCAATAGAAAGATAGAAACTTTATACGCGTAATAAAAAACTGCATGTGGATGCACCCCAACAGGAAGATTGCAACATAAACAATATGCTTTCTTTATTCAACTTTTAAACTTTAATTCAACGTAAACAAAAGCCAAACTTGAAATGTTCGACAAAATTACTACTTAATTCAACGTAAACAAAAGCCAAACTTGAAATGTTCGACAAAATTACTACTTTTTGTTAGGACCACGAACACACGGTCATCTTTATGCCTAAAACATTGTCACGGATTGGGCTATCGTCTGGGCTGAATGGGCCACAAGGGTAAGCATCGATGCTGGAGCAGTATATATGGACCGGCATAATGGCTGGGAAGGCACCGAACAGAATAGAAATGGCATTTGCCTTCTTCCTCTCTACCGCTCTCTCGCTGTTATCCCAGTCTCCTGCTGTTCTTCCTCCAATCCCTCTGATTTCTCTCTAATTCTCAGTCTAGTTCATCTATTTCACAGTCCAATTCCTACCAAATCCCATCCGAGTAGTGCAGGAACGTAACAAACGTACGAGTCACGAACCTAAAGCAGTACGAACACATCCCACATCGTTCGCCAGTGTTGGGGAGTTTTCCTAGGATAATTTCTAGCAAAAATCCCCAACTGATTACACCGTCATTAATTGACCTAGATCAAAACAAACGACTACGTAACAACCCCCAAAACCCGGGCCAAATCGGTCGATATAACCAGAAATCACTAAACAAAACAGTATCCATCCAATCTGCTAGCTCAGGAAAAGGCAGTTATTGGAACTAAATAGCCAACGGAGAACTGAAGCAGCCATTAACACGAGCTCTAATCCATCAACCCCAGCTAGTATGAGATCACTTTGCACTGGGGAGACCTAGGAGAGAAGATACCTGGCCGCCGCCGCGGCCGGATCGCCTCCGGCCTCCGGGGCGTGCGAAGAGATCGCCGGGTGCCCGGGTGGGTGGTGTGGTGACAGTTGAGGAGGAGCAGATGGCGCCGCCTTTAAGGGTGCTTTTTTTCTTGCAGTTTACTCGTGGGCCCGTTGTGAAGCCCAACATAGATGGGCCGGGATGCCGGCCCCAACTTTTGAGCCTCTAAATTTTAAAACTTGCCGAGACAAACTCGTGGGCTTAATTAATATAAAGCTCATCCAAGCCTTTTTAGGCGAGGCCCAGTCATGATTTTGAATTTTGGCGGATTTAGAGCCAAATTTTGGCTTCTCTAGTCTAAATTATTATATTTTGATTGTTTGCTAGTTTTCCCCCTGGACCTGGTTATTCTTCAGAAAATATACCCTAAATCATACCATGCGCCATAAGAAAATGTGATTTACTATAACATCACAATGTATTTCTGGATTTACCGTCCACTTATCTTTTGCACTGCTAACATGGTACTACTCAAGAGCCATGTGCCCATGCGGTAATAGATGATAATATCATCAGTTAATCACTAATCAGAGCCACGTGGCAATGGCCGTATATTTTTACTGGGCTTGACAATTTGACTAGTGGCCATGAGACATGAGTCCATGGTAGTATGATCAGGTAGAGCCGTGGAGGACCGTAGCGCCCATTGTCCCGCAATGATTACGTTACGGCTTACGGCCAACTCCTAGCTAGGTGAGGTCCGGTCGGCCACAGCCGGGAGCACACGAGCGGTTCGCCGCGGGTGATCTCGCTGGTCTTGCTCGTAGGTACGTAGGAACGAGCCAAATTTGACTAGTAGCGAGCTTGCAAGTTGCAACAGAGCGGCCGGCCGGGCTGGTCCATGAATAGTTGCTGTCTCGTAGACCTGTGATTCTAGACTATTTCCACCCAATCAAACACCGGCCCAGAGCCCAAGACCAAGCCCAAACCAAAATGCTCCGCGCCGCTCTGTACAACCCCCCTAGCCCTAAACGCCACGTGAAGAACTTCTTTTGTTAATTAACCTTTTTAAATTTTTATTTTAAAGTTGATCCTCGGCGAACTTTATTTCCAATTCTAACCCCTTTGATAACGTCACCACTCATGGTGTAACAAAACAACATTATCATACCATAGGATAAGTCTCCAAAATAGCACTTTTGGTCACGCCACCACTCGTGACGTGACCAAACCATACTATCACGCCATGTGACAAGAGCTTCAACAACTGAAATGGCGTATAAATGTTGTTTTATCGAAAGACGTGATCAAAGGAGTTAGAATTGGAAATAAAGTTTACTAAGGGTTAACTTTAAAATAAAATTAAAAAATGTTAATTAATATTAAAAAATTCCGTGAAGAACTCACGAGACAAAAAAATTTCCGAGAGAATTTACCGGGTGAAAACCCGTTGACGAGGATCTTGACCAGATCAGTATTTTCCCTCACGAGAAATCAAATAGGATTTTATTTATCTAGATACACTTGGCCAAATCCCACTCAGTACTTCAAACATGGCCCACTTAATACACTGGTTATATATACAACCATGGAGAAAATGATGTTTTATCCCTTTTATTAATATAACTGGTCGATGACTAGTTTCACCCATCGACGACCAGTCCACAACCAGTAGCTATGCATTCTCTAGAACAGAATATAGCTGGTCAGAGCTATAACAGTTTACCACATGAGTATTCAATTTAACACGTGAGAGCAGTTAATAATGACGTATTCAACAACCTACGACGGTTAACGAAAGACGTGACGATTCAAGACACAATAAAGATACATACGTAAAAGCAAAAGACACATGTCACAACATTAACTGTCACCCCTTAAGAAGATATAAATCAGAGCATGTGCACTTCCAAAGACACAAGTACGCAACGAAATCGTTAGTACTCTTTGTAACACAATCTGGTAACTTTTTGTCCACAACAATAAAGTCTCCGGGTGAATCTTGTAAATTCGATAGTGAGGGCCTAGGTCTCGTGCATCGACACAGTCTTTCGGTTAAAATCGACCGAGTAAATTGATGATCTGATTTGTATGTTCAGTGCAGAACAAGAAGTGTCTTCTGTCCGGCGCCTCTTCAAAGGCTAGTAGCACTTCAAGTAAATTTTTTGCTTTAAGTAAATTTATTAAAGTGATCAAATTAGTTGAAGTGCTGTGGCCACATCTCCTGCTCCAACAAAAGAAAAGATGAACTACACGAACCATACACTACCTATCTGTTTATCCATTCGGATGGATCCCACTGCAACTTCGCTTTATAAAAGCTCTCTCTTTATATACACACACGTAGAGCTAACTCAACGTACGTGATCCTAACGCCTCACCGAACGCCTCTCCATGTATAATAGATCTCCATGTTGATTGGACGGCCCACAGAATCCTCTCCTCTAGTTAGCCATCAAGCAAAAAAAATGGTGCAGCTATCCTATTCTCCTTAACATGTTGTGCTACGACGACGAGCCATCAAGCAAAAAATGGTGCAGCTGTCCTCTTCTCCCCAACATGTTGTGCGACGACGACGACGACCATACTTGCTAGCAGTAGCACTAGTAGTGTTATCACCTTCACTACATGTATGCAGCTTTGTAGAACTAAAAACAATGGAATTTTTGCCGATATTGCCACTTTTGCATACCGTATATACAGAAATATGTATACAATTTTTTTTTGCCAAGTCTAGCACCTGTCCGCATGGCAGCCATGTGGTGAGGCTGCCGCACGGCCGCCGTGCGATCGCGCCCACGCGCCACCACGTGTCCGCTTAGGTTAGGGTTTGTGTCCGATTAGGATAGGGTTAGGGTTTCAACGGTGATTTTTGTTTCAATGTTAAAACATAACAAACGACTTTAAAAAATTATAAAATTTTACGTGGAACCCCCGACACAGTATACTTGCTAATGTAAATTTGCCATAATTTTATTCATCCAGAACTGCCACATGCTCTCTCGCAATTTCATAAACGTGTACTGTTTGTATGAATTTTTAAATGCAGAAAATGAGCTCAAAAAATTATGGTTTTTGTTATTATGTAATGTTTCGACAAATTTATATATGTTCTGGAATTGCCTCGGGAATTTAGGATTTAGGTCGCGAGAATTTGGATTTTAGGTTACGGAAATTAAGGTTTCATGATTTCATGTGATTTAGAATGTATTTGAGATTTGCTTGGTTACATTTTAGTGATATACATGTCCTGACAGCAAGGTATATTTGCGGTCTAGAGGAGGTTGTGGGATATTCTAAATATGTTATACTTTTCCCTACTTCTGGAAAACTATCTGTTAGATTCGCAATAACATTTTGGTATATTGTTGTGGTGCGCTAAATTTCTGAAGAATTTTGTTAGGTAGTAATGATTCGTAAGTACAAAGGTAGGTGATATTGCGATGCGGCAGGAAATTCATACACGGTAACATACACGACAGTTGATCCGACAAGGGGGTTACATGGCACGCAGGCTAATGAACCAAGGACGATACACGCATGCCTTCAGGGAATTAGAAATACATGGGACATATGGACGAAGAGGGTCGAACTACTGCGTGGACCGGGGTCATTTGCCCTTCCTTGTGAGCTCGGTGTTGTACTCCTCGCCGATCGCCATGGCCTCGGCCATCATTTCCCTCTTTTTCTCGCGCTCCCTCTCACGAGCCTCGCGCTCCCTACACCTGCACGCCTCGAGATGGGCCTACGTCTCCCGTCGGATATGCTGGTTGTGCTCTTCGGTGCGGCGCTTCTCCTCCCTCATCTCGTGGTCCCTATTGGTATCCCACTCCTCATCGACGAGAGTCCACTGGTCCTGTGGGTGGATCTCTAGGTCGATCCACTTGTGGTAGCCACATAGCGGGTCTGAGGACTACAGGTAGACGGAAGAGGTTGTTAGTGCGAGCTTTGAAAGAGAACTGGTAGAGGAACATACTGCTACATGTCCTTACCGGCTGGCGATAGCGGCTCGTGTTCCAACGGCTGTTGGGATAGTCGCAGGAGTAGTTCGCGCAAACCCCAGTAATGCATGCCCAGGCTTAGCCGATGCTTGGACTTGAAGAACTTGCAGTTGTCCCTGCACCAACAGAGAGACGGCGTCTCCCCCTCGGCCGGGTGTTACGGTGAATGCTCGGTTTGGATGTTATGGTAGGGGTAGCTGCTACGTGAGGCGGCGTCATTGTGGGGAAGTAGCCTCGTGGCACGCACCTTTTGCTCCTCCTAGGCCGCATACTCCCTTTGTATTTCACAGATCTCCACCCAATGCTTATCCATCTGAGCGAGATTGTGTTGAAGTTTGGATACAAGATAACACGACGTGGAAGGGGTAGTACTTATATGCCGAGCTGACGCGGCGTACGCGGCTGAATTGTAATTCGGTTGAAGGAAATTCGCGTCCATGAGGCAATGCCCCGAGGAAACTCGTCGGTCACGTCATTGCGCAAAAGTCGACTCTTTAGGTCACATCACAAGCAAAAAAACCGACTCGTCGGGTCACGTCATCATATAAAGTCGATTCTTCGTCACGTCGTTGTACAACTCGACTCGTCGAATCATATTGTAGTGTGTTGTCTTGTTGTTCTGAAACTTCGAAGACATTTTCATACATAAAATTTGAAGCGTTACAATATGGCTCTGTCGTCTGAGGATTTACAATCATTACATGAACCAATTTAAGACTTTTTCATACATAAAATTAGAAGCCCGAATTCACATGATACAATATGGCTCACTCATCTAAGTCCGAGCCACTACCCTCTACTCGTTGCGGCGGCCTCCGCGTGTGCCTGGATGTCTTGCGTCGGGTATGCCCTGCGGAGTACGTGAAGCGGTCGGGTGAGCACGTGTCCATTCGAAGGGGGTATGTAGATGGTTGAGGTGGCGGAGGTACACCGGTAGGCTCAGTATGTAACACCCTGACCCGCTACCTGGGTCTGGAATGCTATCACTACACATAATCATTACAAACTTTGCGCATCCAAATTAACAATTAAACATATTACAACAACAAAAGTCAAACATCTAGAGAGAAAGGTTTAAATGAGATTACGTGTGACATGGATGATCTATTCTCCCTTCCCGAAGCATGTTACTTGCAGCGATCACCTAAAAAAACATTAACAAGTAAGGGTGAGTCCGAAGACTCAGCAAACACATAATAGAGACGATAAACTCTGCCATACCAACAAACATAACCATGTCATTATTTCCACCATTAGCTTTCCATTAGTGCAATTCATCCTTATTCTACATGTTCATTTGATCACTGTATTGCCCATACATGCGAATGCACCATCATGTTCATGCTCATATGCATCTTATCAGCTGATACATGTATCGCAGAGTGTTCACCATTCGATGACACACTCTTCCCCCATCTTTGTTAGGATGGGGTCCTTACATTATCGGAGTTTATCTAGTCCCTACAGATGTAAGACTTTATCTAGAGCACACCGAATTAGTCATGTAACTTTCTCACCGACCTCACCGGATTAGTTATATGACTTTCTCACCGACTTAGCTCGTGCATTCTTGCCATGATGCAAATGCACATGTCCATTGTCATTAACATGATTCATCATTGTCATCATTAACAAGGTAGTCTCATTGCTCACCTTGCCCCATCATCATTGCCATCAACATGAAACCATTACCATGTAAGCATCATCATTTAACATTACCATGTAAGCATTATCACATGAATATTATTATGTAAGCGTCCTCATGTAAACATTACAATGTAGGCATCATCACATAAACATTATCATGTAAACATTACCACGTAGACATCATTACCTAAACATTATCATGTAGGCATCCTTACATAAACATTACCACATAAGCATCATTACCGAAGCATTACCAAGCATCATTACCTAAACATTACCACGTAAGCATCATTACCTAAACATTACCACGTAAGCATCATCATGTAACCATTCTGTTTGAGTTTTGTTGCCTTTTAATAGCTCTCCGACTATTTGCTCGTTGGGCTTAACCGCCACCCCCAGTTAGGTTGTTCCATCTTTCTCCCTTGCTCTCGCTCGCCTCTGTGCTTTTTTCTCTTACCTAGTGTGCTTTCTTCTCCTCATCTATTAAGCTTGGGAAGGTTTGAGCGTGCAGATGGTCCAGATCTGCAATTCGGCAAGTCAAGATGAGTTCGTGGATCCTATCACACCACCGCCTCCTCCTCCAGCCGCAACCTCTTACCAGAGTTTGGGACAATTCATGGCTACTCAGATGTAGTTGATGAATGCCATGATGCAGAACATGAACCAGATGATGACCCAACAAAATCAGACGGCTGCCACCCTTCTCGCAATGCTGAACCAACACAACCAAGCAGTTACCATGCCACCGCCACCACCAATTATCCCCCAGTCAAGACTGGCAGAGTTCATAAGGACCCGACCACCTACGTTCTCTAGCTCCTCCGAGCCATTGGACGCAGATGATTGGCTGTGCTCAACTGAAAAGAAGTGTTGGACTGGAAAGGCGACTAGAGGCGGGTGAATAGGAGCACGCTTACTTTTTCACTTTGATTTGGATTCGACACCAATGTCACTCCGATAGCTATGAAAGCTATGAAGATCAATCTACAAGTATAGCGAAAGCCTTGTATTGAATCCTAATAAAAAAAACCCCAAGCATAGCAATCAACAGACACAAAGATAGGCTGAAGAAACCAAAATCGGTTCAACCACAGTTATATGGGCGGTTGTACCAATGATCGGTACAACCGCAGGCAAACAAGCGGTTCAACCAATGATCGGTTCAACTACAGTTATAAGGGCGGTTGAACCGATTTTCTTGGAACAGCTCGACGACGAAAACTAAAAGTGGCACAACTTTTGATCCACTTGGCCAAACTCCACGAAAATTGAACCACACCTTCCTAAAGATATTAGGAACATATTCCAATCAAAGATCATAGATATCCATGCCAAAGTTCCTATCTTTTTCAATTTGAACGAAGGTGGTTCAAAAACCGAGCCAAATGCAAAATATGATCTAGAGACTTGCTCGTGGGTGGTTGATGATCAAGATGATCCTAGATGGGTTCCCACATATCATAGCAAGTTAGATCATGGCAAGAAACCAAGCAAAAACTCGCGGATCAAAGAAAGACCCCAAATCACCAAATAGAGAGAAAGAAAGCAAATGAACTCATCTTTGAGAGAACTTTCTTTGGATTGATTTGATATGGTATTGGTTTATAGCCACTCCATCAATGGAGGACAAAGACTCAATACATGAGCACGAAATCAAATCCAACTCTCTAGAACCCTAACCTCCAACTATCAACTCCCTAAGCACAAAAGCAAAACTAGGGTTTACAAGTAATGAAAGGGTTGAGAGGTGCTGGCCAGCACTCTCTCTTATTTATAGTGGAGGCTAAACCTTCTAGAAGTTTGAACCCTAATGGGCTCCCGTTAAGGCCCAACACAAACAGGTTACATACGCATGCATTTTAAAGCGACGTCTTCTCCTCTTGACCTAATCCGCTTCACCTTGCGTCATCTTGCGCCGTGAGTTGGCAAAAGGTCACCAAGGCGGTATTTGGTAAAATTACCAAAATACCCCTTTTCGATCTTTTTTGTAAAGACCGAGTCCCAACTGCGTAAAGCACCTCCCATGCTTCGCCACGTGTAGGTTGATCCAACGGCTCTCATCATGTCGGCAAGTCTCTCCCATCCGGCTTCCACCGAAACCACGATGGCACTTGCACCGACCCCAGCGCCACTTGATCCAACCTGTCGCACCGAACAGCCCGTTCGGTCACCTTTGTCCCTTATGCACCATGCTTGACTTCATTGACCTCACCCGGCATCCCCGATCGTTCTGGACCTCAGCTCTCCAAGCTTAGTCCCGATCATTCTCGCCGTTGACCGTCATTGACCTCAAAGCAACCTGCACAACAATAGACAAAGAAATCGATTCCGGGAACAAGTTCTTCGCAACTTGACCCACGTTAGTCAAAACATGCATCATGCAACACATATGCCATGAAACCCATGAACTTGACCTAACCCCAAACCATTTCTCAAAAATGGCGAACTTCAAAAGCAGAATCCAGACAACCGCCAAGTAAGAGCCGTACTACGCATCGCGGTCGCATCATCATATAATCTTGATCGTCGCATCGCTTCTCAAGGAAATCCAAAACTCTCCAAAAACATCCTCTCTGGAAATTCCATACCACTTCTCAAACAGTTCAACCGTGATGCGGTACGACCGCCATCTACAAGCCGGTATTACCGCACTGCGGTCGTACCGCAACTTAAACGCCGGTACAACCGATTGTCCTAACACTTGCTGAAAACGTTGTTTCGACAAACCTATAACGACATTGCCAATTGTAACATCATCCTAAGATCATGAGCATATCCCCATGATATCCACAATCTCACCCTTGATGAACACATTGGCAATTTCCCACAAATACAAATTTTGAGGTTTGAAAAGTAAAAACTCGATGTTTTCGCACAAAGACACAACTTGATCCAAATGCAAGAAAAAGCACAGGAAATGACCAAGTTGGCTTCAGAAAAGCATAGGCAAGTGATATACGGCAAAAGAAAGCGAGAAAGCTTCAATTTTCAGAAAGAGTCAAAATCTCACTTAAGGTCCATATGAAAGAACATTTGTTCGATATGACCTTTGATCATTGTGAGGATCAAGAATTGCAATTCAAGTCCAGAAGAGCAATAAGACCAAAAAAGTGCAAATAAGAAACTCCCTCTCACTAAGATCCTCAAATTTCAGAAAATCTCAAATTTTCAATTCTTCTCCAAGTAACTCCCCCTTTTTCGTAACTCCCCTTTTTCTCCCCCTTTTCAACCATCTTCTCCCCCTTTGACAATGGAGTCATCAAGGAATCACGCCTTCGTCTCATCCAGAGATGACAAAAGCAGAATGAGGAAAAAGCATAAGAAGGAGCATGCATGAAATGCAATGGAGTGGCTTCATTTTTTTGTATTTTGCAATTTTTGATTACAAGAAGCATTGGAGATTATCCAAAAGAACCAGCTAGCATTTCTAATATTGCACAAACAATATATCAAGCCTAACAACGCTAACAAGATCATCATAAGACATATATATCAAAGCTAGCAACATATATTTTTCATAACTAAATAACCTCGCCTAAATAATTACACACGTTAATCCATGTTTCTTCCCTTTGCTAAAAAATATTAATTGCGTATGTGTGTGTTCATTGCACGGTGCATACATACTTGAGTACGTAGCAACTAAGGTCATGTACAATGGGTTTACATCAGCTGTCTATAGTCTTTGCCACGTAGGATTTAAGCTGGTGTGGATGGAAGAGAATAAGGAGAAAGAAATATCTCGTTTACAATCATGTAGCCGACTGTAGCACTAGAACCAAGAAAAGCATTAAAAGATTGTGTGTTGTCTATAATCCTGTAGCCAACTGTATCACCACAACCCATTGTATGAGTTATCTTTAATGCTATCTACAGGTGATATAAAGAGTTGCTATAGACCGCAGATGTCTATACCATTATACAAGCCTTAATTGCTTCCATGATAATTAGTAATGGATGATGTCATTATTTTGACCACTATGTGCATACACTAGAATAACTTACATCTTATTGTGAACCGGGAAACAGGAAGAAATGTAACAGTTGTAGAGGTAGTGAGATTGATGGATGGATGTACCATTGCGACGTACTCTCTAGCTCAAGATGCTCTTCTCTGTACAATGGCTTCTAGCTGGGGCCTAGGGTTGCGTAGGTGTGTGTCCTATCTCGCACTTGATGCACGGTACACAGGACGGGTCGCAGAAATAACTAGCTAGCAGCATACCGCCGAACTCGATCGCTACTGGCTACGTGCTACGGCACTAGCCAGTACTCGTTGAGGACCTGCAAGAGGCGCACATCAAGCACGTCTGATGTTTGCATGTCCTTTCGGAATGAATAAGGTGGCTCCACGGCAATAATCTCGAAATGGACTAGAATAGACAGGGCACCATCACAGCTGCATCATCAGCTAGCATCATGTCACTCATGGGCTAAAAATATCGGTGGTACTGCAAACTTTGGAGCCACTGGAACTTGGAGGTAGCATAGAGTACTTTTTTTAAATTAATTAACCTGTTTTTAATTTATTTTTATTATTAACCCTTCGTCAAATTTATTTTCAAACCCGACTCCGTGGCGTGACAACATAACACTGTCATGCCGTAAAGTAAGTTTAGCTAAATAACACTTATTGTCATGCCACTGATGGTGGCGTGACTAAACAACACTGTCACGCCACTAGTGGTGGAGTGATAGGATTTGACATCGTTATGGTGCTAATATTATTTTATCACGTCACGAGTGGTGACGTGACTAAAAAGGTCAGAATTCAAAATAAAGTTGACGAGTGGTTAATAATAAAAATAAATAAATAATAGGTTAATTAATAAAAAAAATAGTTCTAGCATAGACCAGAGAAATCTATCTATTATCTTATTAAATGAAAGAAAGAAAAAGTCACCACACGCATCTTTTAAGGATAAATTATCATGTTAATCGGTGAAAAAGAATAAGATCCACGCATATCCGAATCATGTAGAGCAGCAGATTAATTATAACGGTGTAGATTCCATCGGTAGCTTTGTATTTTTAAAATAAGGAATCTTTAATCTGGTATCAACTGAGACGCGCTTAGGAAAAGCAACAGGATTTCCACCGCATGCGTCCCAAACCCTAATCGATGTTGCAACAAGTTACTCTAGCTACAGGAAGGCTTTTCCCCATGTCAAGCACATCTGCACGTAGCAACGTACACAACAATCCTGATAGTTGCCATCCTTCGCTGTTTTTTCCTCTTAATCAAGCCAATATTTTGGTCATGGGTCATGGGAGTTGTGACTTTGGGATAGCCGATGTGCCAACGGCTTCAGCTTAGGAGACGCTGAGATGAGGTGTTTGCATGCATGCAAGGAGGTAGATGAAGTTGCATACTCCCTCTGTTGTTTAAGAATGTATAATATTTTGGACATCAAAACAGTTTCTAATATACAATTTTGATCATTACTTGTCATATGATTATGTTAGTAAAAGTTGACAAAATTAGTATATTATGAAAATATTTATCATGACAAATCTAACGACACTATTCTCTCACGACCAATCTAAATATTGTTTCATATATTATTAGTCAAAGTTTGAGAAGTTTGATTGCATGCTTTCTAAAACATCATATATTTCTAAATGGATGGACTATAATTAGAGTAGGTTGATCTTAAGGTAGGGTGGAAAATCGCACGAGCCACCCACCTACAAATTACCACATTAATCAGTGGGGAAAAAAAGAAATATACACACTATCGATTATGGTGGGTTTGGATTATAATGATAGAGATTAATCAGATGCAGATATAGGTAGAGTTCGAGAACAAACACAACTCTGTGTACGTGTATTGAGACATGGCATTTTTGGCAATGGATTCGATCACACAAGACATGGAAAGAAGTGGAGCCACGGTGCAGGAGATGCATACGTTGAAGAAAGGGGCATACTCTTATCGGCTGCCAAAGAGCTCGCAAGGAAGAAAAATTGTACAAACAGAGAAGAGCTGAGAGTATTCCCCATGCATTGATCCAAGAGATTAGTTTCTTTTTATTGTTCTGAGCGATGCGCTTATCATCTAGAGCGCGTGCTTATTCTAGAGATTGATCGAGACTGATATCGGACGTAGATGTAATGCAGCCGAGATGAACCGATCGAGACTGATATCGGACGTAGATGTAATGCAGCCGAGATGAACTCCAAAGTTGTAAAGAAACCTGCTATTTGGTCGGGCGCGCGACAAAAGCAGGAAAAACAGTGCAATCTGTCAGTTGGACAAATGAGAAGTGTGTTCCAAAGTCCAAGAAAATCTGGTATGCTCTTCTGATTTGCTTTCTTGCTATTTTATTTTAGATCAAATTTCGATTCACCCATCTCAATGTGCCCTGTCGATTCACAAAAGTTCATCTTAGATGTATACAATATATTCGTTGGACAGATTTCTTCAGCCGAGGGGCAGCATAGGTATTGATGCAATTGCCGGTTGACCCATAACTGACAAAAAAAGAGTGTGTCGACGAGGAAGCTGTCACTACATCTGGCCGGTCGGTCCCCATAGTGACATGGGTGAGTAAGGAGCAATAGCAAGGAAGCCATGCTGCTGCTCTACATGATCTGATTGTTATGAATAGCGCTTGTATTCAATATGAGGTCAATGGACCGGTATATATACACAAAGTATATGTGGTGAATATGCAAAGAACCCCTCATAACAATGGGGAATAACAAACTATACATATATCTCTAACACCCCCCCCTCAACCCCATGGTGGATCAACAACACTGAGTTTGGAGAGGTAGAAGCCGTGCTGTGCTCGAGTCTGGGCCTTCGTGAAGAAATCTGCTATCTGAAGCTCCGAAGGCACATACTGAAGAGCAATCACCTGATCATGCACACAAGACCTCATGAAGGAAGCATCAACACCAATATGCTTGGTGAGCTCATGCTTCACAGGATCACGCACATCTTGATAGCACTTTGTCTTGTCGACAAGAGAGGAGTCGGTGTAGTGACAGAAACACCAAAATCCTCAAAGAACCACCGTAGCCCAGTAATCTCTGCTGTCAAGAGAGCCATAGCTCCCAACCTGACCTCTGCGCTCGAGCAGGACAACTGCAATCTGTTTCTTCGTCTTCCGGGCAATGAGAGAACCACCAAGAAAAACACGATGTGAGAGATAGACCGACGATCGGAGGGATCGCCGCCCAAGTAGCATCCGAATAAACTGAAGTCAGAACGAGCTGGAGCGTGGAAAGAAGAGACGGCGAGAGATAGTCCCACGAAGGTATCGCAGAACTCGAAGAAAAGGTGGCTGTAGTGAACCTGAGTGGGAGCAGAAACGAATTGACTCAGAATGTGAACTGGATAAGTGATATCCGGACGAGTAACAGCAAGGTAGACAAGACTCCCAACAAGATGACGATAGCGAGTCGGATCAGAAAGAGGCTCGCCATCGAGGGTTTGAGGTGAACATTGAGCTCCATGGGAGTCTCAACGATCTGTTGATCGATGAGAGAGGCGCGATCAAGAAGATCTGAATATACTTCTCTTGGGACATAAAGAAACCATCGGAGTGGAAGTAACCTCAATCCCAAGGAAGTAACAAAGAGGACCAAGATCCGACATAAGGAACCGCTCACTAAGATGAGCCTTGACAAAGGTAATGTACTCGAGAATCATCTCGAAGAATGATCATATCATCAACATCTGAGAAGAAGAAGAGTCCGACCACGAGGCGAAGTGTGGACAAAGAGCGCAGGATCATGTTCACTCGCGGAAAAGCAGCAGCAGTGACCATAGAGGAGAAGCGCTCAAACCAAGTACGAGGGGCTTGCTTAAGGCCATAGAGAGAGCGACGAAGGCGACAGACCATGCCCTCGAGAATGAATACCCGGTGGCGGATGCATGTAGACCTCCTCACGCAACTCGCCATTAAGAAAGGCATTCTTGACATCAAGGCGTAAAGCAGACCCGATGGCGAAACAGACGCCACCGAAAGAAGAGCGCGGACGGTGGTCATGTGAGCCACGGGAGCAAAAGTCTCGTCGTAGTCACGACCATGCTCCTGTTGGAAGCCACGGGCAACAAGACGCGCTTTATAGCGCTCAAAAGAGCCATCGAGCGAGTCTTAATCTTATAGACCCACTTACACGTGATGGGGCGAGAGTGAGATGGAAAGGAACAAGATCCCAAGTACCAAGATGCGCTCAAGGGCAGCAATCTCTTGACCATGGCATCTTGCCACTCGGGGTGAGTAACAACATCCGTGAGACAAGCTCACGGTAGGCTGCGCCAAAAAAGGCAAAAGCAGACAGGGGCGAAGCGACTAGCGATCGCGGAGAGCATAGCGAGGAGAAGATGACCCATCAGGGGAAGATGGATCATCAGAAGAGGATGACTCATCTGGAAGATCCTCAATACGAGGTCGACGAGTGTAGACGAGTGTAGTGGGGAGCTGAGGAGCCGCAGGAGACGGCAGCGGCGATAACGGCGGAGAGGCCACATGGGAATATGTGGAGACTCGATGGGGCCGGGTGGGCAAGGGCAAAACAGATATAGGTGTATCTGGAAAGGTCAAAAGACAGAGACTCCACAGAGGAAGCCGAAGGAGAGACATGGCGTGGATAGAAAGGGCGAGACTCGTCGAAAGTCACATCCCGAGAAATCCGCATCCGTCGACCAGCAGGATCCCAAAGACCGATAGCCCTTGTGCTCGAACTTTGTATCCTAGAAAAACACACTCAACGGTGGAAGTCAATTTGGTACGTTCTCGAGGCGAGAAGAACGTAGCAAACGCAATAAACGCATTTAAGGGCGAGTAGTCGGAAGGAGACCATAGAGATGCTCAAAAGGGATTGCATACGAAGAGCGAAAGAAGGCTGGATGTTGACGAGATAGGTGGCGATGGAAACGACCTCGGCCCAAAAATGAGGTGGAATAGAGGCGGCAATCATAAGTGCACGAGCCGACTCCAAGAGGTGACGATGCTTGCGCTCAGTAACACCATTGTGAGCATGAGCACCAGGACAAGAGAATCGAAGCGAGAGTGCCTCGACAAGGAAGGCTGCTGCGGTGATGAGAGAGGTACTCGCTAGCAGAGTCAGCACGAAAAACACGAATAGGAGTGGAGAACTGTGTGCGAACCATAGTAGCAAACTGTTTATAGATAGACAAGACCTCACTACGAGAAGACATGAAATATATCCGTCGAGAGAAATCATCTATAAAAATGATATAATATCGATGACCCCTTTCAAACGAAGGGCGCCGGACCCCAAACATCTGAATGAACAAGATCAAATGGACGCCGAGATCTTGACTCACTATGAGGATAAGGAAGTCAAGTTGTTTGCCTAACTTACATACGACAATCTAAAGACCGTCTCTGAGATGCACCCGAAGACCACGACGAACTAAAGACGACGACGAGAGCCACACATATGGCCAAGACGGTGATGCCCTTCTTTGAAAGAGCCGGTGACCCAAGTGGCGAGGCGGAGAGACTGGCGGCGATGGTGGCGATGGAAGGAAGATGAAGCCGATCAAGCTCCCAGAGGCGCCTGTGAGTCAAGGCGCCGAGGGCCGAACCAACCGAGCTCCGTGTGGCGGTCTGAACACAACAAGAGTCGAGTCGAGAATAACCCGACAACCAAGATCGATGTCTGCCAAAGAGAAAGAAGTCGCATGGTAAGGCGAGGAACATGAGCAATAGAAGGAACATGAAAGGATGAGTTGCTAAAAGATCCTCGACCAGAGACAGAAAGAGAGGTACCATCAGCAGTGAGAACACTAACAGGAGAATCAAGAGGTGTAATGAAGGACAGAGTGGAAGCATCATAAGTCATATGAAAAGATGCTCCAGAATCAAGAATCCATGGGGAGGTACCTGACTGTGTAGATGGTGGTTTCTCGATGCTCAAGAGTCGATGGCAGAACTGCGCAGAACTGTCCGAGGAGAACCTAAAGCGGCAAGCAGGCGTCGAAGTCTGGCTATCTCTCGCCAAGTGAGAAACCGATGAAGTAGTCGATCGCGACGTCGATGTAGAAGCACCGATGTCGATGCTAGTAGAAGAACGGCGTGAAAGATGCCGCTTCTTCTTATAGCACCGGACTCAATGTGGCCGACCTTGTCGCAGATGGGAAAGTGAGGCGGCCACCACCGCTGTGGCGGCCATTGGAGGAGGCGATGTCTTTGGCGTGGAAGCGAGCGATGTAGCAGTGGACGGCGGCGAAACACGAGGGGAGTGGCATCGCACCAAAGACCACTCGGCGAGTCTCCTCCGCGTATCTCGATGAAGAGCCTCGGGAGAGTGACACGAGGTGGCGTGCAAGGAGTCTGAACACGCCATTGCTTTCGAACTTCGGGGCGGCGAAGTAAGGAACTCGTGAGACCAGCTGAAACTCCAGTCGGCCGCGTGCGGCTAAGCGGCACGGACAAGAGCGACACCAGCGGTCGCGGAGAGAGTCAAATCGACGCCCGACAGCGAGCTCTAAGTGTAAAAAGCGTCAACGATAGAATCACCTGCTGAAGAGAGTGCTCTGGCGGACCACAGACGGTACAAGGCATCACCAGAGGGCTTATGGCCGACGAAGGTGAGTCCACATCTGGAAAGCCGAGAGAGTCCTACAACCTCGAAGAGAACCGAGGCCGACATCGGCAATGAGGACAAGCCAATGAAGGCGTCGTCGTCGTACCACTGAGTATAGACGGCGAGTCGATCCTTGTAGAAATCCAGAGCCTCTTGGTAGGTAGAGGCAGCCTCATCATCAGCAAGGTGAGCGGCCTCAACAAAGACCTTTTCATTTGTCGAGGCGGCCTGTGGCGTAAACTCCGTCGGAGGAGTAGGGCAAGGCGGGCAGATGACATCGCCAGAGAGGATGCCCTAGAGACGAAGACCACGCATATGAATGCGCATGTGAGACACGAAGTCGGTGTAATTAACACCATCGAAGATCACCGGGCAACGAGGGAGAGAAACAGTACCCATTGGTAGGCGGTGTTGGACGGCACGGCGACCAAGGGAACAAAGTCTAACAGGCGGCGTTGGACGGCGCGGCGGTTAGAGCAACGTTTTTTTTATTCGGCTGGGCTTCTTCTGATGGGCCGCCTAACCCTAAACAGCTCAAAATAGCCCGTGCGGGACTTAGGTTCCCACACGGGAGGGCGGCGGCGGCCTAGAGGGTGGCGGCGGATGCCCTCCGGCGGCCTCGGGAGAGCGGCGGAGAGCGGCGGCGGATGCCTCCGGCGGCCTCGGGAGAGCGGCGGCGGATGCCTCAAGCGGCGGCGGCAAGACGGAGGCCTCCCCACACGAGAGCGCGGCGGGTGGAGTCCTCGGGAGAGCGGCGGCGGATGCCTCAAGCGGAGGCGGCAACCGGGAGGCCTCCCACACGGAGAAGCGGCGGTGGGTGGAGCCTCCGGCGGCGGTCGGCAGCCTTGAGTTCGGGACCTCCGGCGGTGGCGGCAGCGCGGAGATCGGGGCCTCCGGCGGCGGATGGAGCCGCCCGGCGATGGCGGCGGTGGAGATCGGGGCCTCGGGCGGCGGCGACGGCAGGGAGATCGGGACCTCCGGCGGATGGATGGAGCCGCCGGCGATGGCGGCGGTGGAGATCGGGGCCTCCGGCGGCGGATGGAGCCGCCCGGCGATGGCGGCGGTGGAGTCGTCAAGTATGACGACGAGCAACAACCTCAGTTGGATCCGAGAGGCGGCGGCGACGACAAGCGGCGACGGAAACCCTAGGTACGCTCTGATACCATGTTATGAATAGCGCTTGTATTCAATATGAGGCCAATGGGCCGGTATATATACACAAAGTACATGTGATGAATATGCAAAGAACCCCTCATAACAATGGGAAATAACAAACTATACATATATCTCTAACACTTGGTGACCCCCCCCCAACTTACCTGGTTAATCGATTTGATTGTGGAATAAAAAGTGTTTGATTGGGAAACAATTAGTTGCAGCGGTAGCAATGGAAGAAACTGTTGGCTGCCCACTTCACCTGGTTGGTTGGTACTTGCTATTTACATGGTAAAACTGTTGCTTTTGGAGGAGAAGTGCACAAGGGTCCAAATCATTATATTTTACAGGATAAGCCAAGGTAGGTCTAACTAAAGTCCCTTATTTTCTGGCTTATACAACACAATAGCCGGACTGGAACTTGGCCATAAAGGGCGGGATCAATTTGCTTCGGAGTTGTGTGCTGAAGTCTGACTCTGACAGTGCAAGGTGGCTGGACGAGGGCACTCATACTGCAAGGCTTATCGACACTAAAATTTTGAAGATAGAGTATGCTACTGAATTTTTTTTTAAGAAGTATATCAACGATAAAAAATTCACGTCTGTGTTTGGTTCTTGCGCAAGTACATGGGAGTTTGAATTCTTGCGCAAGTACATGGGAGTTTGAACTTAAGGTCAAGTAGAAACATGTCTAAATTGTCGTTCAAAAGATATGTGTTGACTGTTGAGCATCTAGAAAAAAATGTACGAAGTTCATTCGTATGCCCTTCTTTCACATGATTGTATTTAGGTGATACTTTCCAGAATAGAAGTAGTTATTTGTAAGCCATATTCAAAATTACATGTATATAGATTCTAGATGGTACTTTTGTGGACTTTCTTTTTATGTTAACCCAATATGGGTTCTGTATATGGTATGCACAACCCTTTTCATTTTGAAAAAAAAGTTCTAAAAATGTTACAGATTAGCTGCGCAAATACGCAGGTCGCACAGCTATTTTTTTTTTAAAAAATACTGAAAGCAAGGGAGCTCGATATAGTATGTAATTGCAAGTGTAGTTTAATACGCACCGGGACCAACCGGCCAACCAATGCAAGACAAAAATTAATTTTCCAAAAACCAAAAGGATACATGATCTGCCTGCCTCTCGGTAAGACAGTAACTTTCTGTTCAGGCATCCAGGGACCAGCAGAAAAAGTCTGAAAAATGCTAAACTCGCTGGCTTCACAAAAGAGAGACGACCACTCACAGGTAGGACGTTGATGTCATGTAAACAAGAGTTTGTTTATCCCCCACAGCACAGGGTGGTCAAACAATATACAATGGCCAAGTTATTGGCTCATTAGGCCTTTTTTGGAACAAATAGCAAATCTAATCTCATCACGTCCGAACTAACTAAAAATGATATCTCTACCATGTTCCCATGCGCAGCACCCCTCCTTTCGTTATCCCCGTGCACGGCACTCCTCGTCTGCGACAGGAACGTGTCTGCTCAGAGTGCCCACATCTGCATGCCATCCTGCCGCACACAGGGATCATGGAAGGTGGCTTCAGCGGACTAGAAGCACGGTAAGGGACACAGGTCGCCTGCATACCCTGTCGCGATGTCATTTTTGTCGTTTCGTTCGTGGGAAGGGTAGATTTGTTATTTCGTTTCAAAAGGAGGCCAAGTGAGCCCAAAAAAAACTCTATAATGGCTGCCCACACATGGCAAGGATACTCCAACATATGGAATTATGAGAACTGTTATAAATTTGCAAGATGCCAAAGGAGAAAGGGAGAGGGAGAGGGCAGGCACTGTTGTGGCAGCAACAAGGCAGCAGCATCTAGCACTGGACCACCACCTCTACTAGTAACACGAAAGTTGGCAAGCATTTAACTGGCATCCAGTCTGATCCGCCGTTCCCATGCAAGTGTAAGCTGTGGCTACCCATTGGGACAAAGAAACAAAGAAAGAAAGTTCAACGTAGGAAGAAGAATAAGTAAGGTAAACTAGCAAGTGTCCAATCCAATCCTATAAAGCACCAGCAGCAGCAGTAGTAGTAAAAAAAATGGTCAAATGGGCAGTGACTGAACTGGAGAGGGCCCTTGGACTGCAGTTGGAATAGCAATATGAGCCCCCATCCAGGCAGAGACAGCTGGGAATAAAGGCCAATAGCCATGGCCCATCCATCGTCCATGGCTTCCCTCTCTCTCTCTCTCTCTCTCTCTGTCACTTGCAGAGTTGCAGTCACGGCTCCCGAAACAGGAGAGGCATGGAAAGCTAGCCGAGGGGAAGGAGGAGAGAAAGAGAGCACACAGGAATCACCAAAACGGGCGAGGATTGGCATTGGCATTGGCACTGCGTTGTGCTTGTGCGTTGCCGCCTCGGGAGTGGGAAGCCATACAAGGTACAGGGAGCAGCAGGGCCATGGCATTGGGCGAAAGGCAGAGGGGGTAAGGACGGACAAGGGGGGCAGCAGAAACTAGAGTAGAGCAGCGGCACACTGTGCTGCTCTAGTATGAACACCGAAGCCATGCATGGGAAGTGACAGCCAGCCACCATAGGTTAGGAAGGAAATTTGATTGGGGAGTCTCCTCCTCATTAATCGTTGATTCCCCCCTCGAGTCCTCATCAGTCAGTGATTCCCTCTCCAACAATCGAATCAACGATTAATGGACTAATGGGGTAGAGCCTGCATTTTTCTTCCCATAGGATAGGAGTCGAGCCGGTACTCCTGTTCCTATAGTGGTACAGGTACTAGTAGTAGCGTTCAGTACTAGCAGTGGTAGTATTATCCTAGCTAGCTCCACAAGGCTAGTATACCCTAAGCTTTCACTTCACTGCGCGGACTTAGCTCTAACAGTGCTGCGTTACGGCCAATCAATCAGAATTGCTCCCAAAATGGTGGATGGTCCTGGGTCCTGGGTCCTGGGTGCCAACGAACAATCACGGACAGGCTAGCTAGCTAGCTAGCCCGTCCGGGCCTCCTTAGTCCTTACCCGGGCCCACCTGTAAATCACTGTTTGTCAGAGGGCTAACACTAAACCCAGGCAGACCAGATTAGTTTTGTTCTGGAATTGGATCGATATGCTCGTGCTTCATTCACGCATGAATTTGCCATTGAAAGTTGAAACGTGGATACATAATCTCATAGCTAACCACGATGTAATTCAGATCATAACAAGGCAGAGGGATCAACCATACTTGGCATGTATCTCTCTGATTAATTTGATTAATTAACAGCGGTTACCGACGAGTTGCGAGCGCCGCGCACGTACACGATCGGGTGCCGTCCCTGGTCGAACTGGAGCAAAGTTGTCAGGCGGTCGGGGGGTAGTAGAACTGGTGATCTGGAAACGGCGGCGGGCGGGAGGGCAGCGGGACGGCGGCATTCGCGCCGTCGGCGGTAGAGAATCCTGATGATGCTGCAGCATGGAGCAATGGCAGGTGAGAGGAGCCCTGCATTTGCCAACCCCAGGTGGGGAATGACTGGGGACCCAAATCAGGCCTTCGCTCCATTGGCCTTTCCTGCAGTTGCAACAGAACAAGCATGAGTTTTCCCCTCCCTTTTTTTACCGCAACAAAGGCATAGATGCACTATAGAATCTTACAACATTAATATCTAATAGTTAGGGTGGAGAACCATCGATTATTCGCTAAAGAAAACTCAGTTAGGCTGGCTTGGTGGACATGTAAGGTTTCTTAAGCAATCTAGCATTCATATGTGCAGCGTCGTAAAAGAGGACAATCAAATCATGCGCCATTAGGAGGCGGTCAATAATAAGCAAAGCAATATTGGTCGCTCAGAGCCGTGCAAGCTTTTATGTGAATCTAGTGCATCTTCAGTGCTAAAACCGCATCATGTGATCAGGGGTGCTAAGATGCATCCAAAGTTATGTCATGGAACTGTAAAACTGAAGGACTGCAGAACTTCAAAAAATGTAAGCTGACAACCACCTGATTGAATTACTATCTATCAGTTCACAGGGGAAACAGTATCTACAAACAGTAAGTACACATGCTGAAGTTACAGATGAACACCTGTCCATGAGATGCAAAGAAAAAGGATGCTTAAAGAGAAGAAAAAAACAGCTGAGTGGAAACTGGAAATATAACAGCTTGATCTTCTTAGATAAACAAGCATGGTTAGTTTCTCCATAGCACCAAACCAAAACAATTCTCCGGTAAAACTGGTTCTGTTTCATTAATGAAATTGGGGAACTCTCTTTGTTTCAAAAACAAACCAAAAAAAGAGAGAAAGAAATGCGGCACTGATAAACTGTTTTGCCAGTTTCAATCTAACTTCTCCAAAATTCAAATGTCTACACAGGGCATATTCAGTTAACTATCATAGACTCGGTAACAATTTCAATTGACTGCTCGAGTAACATAGGTAGGGTCGTAGTAATACCTGTAGGTTCGGGAAGAAACCAGGACAAGCAGATGAGTACAAACGTTGATGCTGAGATGGCACTGCTGTGCTTTGGTGATGCACAGGCCACTGGGAAGATGAGCTCAATGGCTACAGAAGTACCAAAAGATGCAAATATCGTAAGTTTATATAGGTCATAGGACTTGGATCATTAATATCTCAACCGACACAGTGCCAATAAAAAAAATCTACTTCATATGGACTACTATCAAATGTTAAGGATTAGCACAAGCATGGATAGAAGAAAACCTAGCTGCTTCCATACTAAGATTGTGTTTTTCTGGGTACTACGTATAGAAAAAAAAAAGAAAAATAGGAGTAGAACTGAGCATTTAACTACTGATTTAATGTTGCAGTCTGTTTACCTGAGAGACCGTTGTACTTGAAGATTCAGGGGAATCACAGGTTAACTGGAGGCCAGCTATGATATTGTCCCTTTTGTAGTCGTGCATATTAGGTTGTGAAATCCGCAAATCCAAATCAAGAACATCAGCATCAACAACTGCTAAGAAAATAGTGTCAACTATAAGATACAGTTCGGTGTGTTTTGGTTGATACGGAAATTCGATGGGTGAGACTGATTGTAGTAGTGACCCCAGTTTCTTCTTTACCTCTTACTGTAAAAGACTGTTATATACTTTCTATAAAAAGCAGAGTTTCCCCTCTTCAAAAAAAAAAGACTGATTGTAGTACCCTCATTCTCGGTGTCGGGTAAGGCGTCTCCATTATAGGAGCTAGGCTCGAAGTTAGTAACAGTTTCCCTCCCATTGAAGCGAATGGCTGCCCTGTCATATGCTCTACCAAATTCAACAGGGCGTGAAAGTTAGCGAAAATTAAGGAAGTTTATCAACCACCATGTCATTTAAAAACGAGCAGCGCAAAATTCTGGTAATGGTGGAGTACCTTGCAGCTTCAACTTCGCTGTCAAACAGCCCAAGATAGATGTACCTGCATGTAAATATCAGTGAGATCACTTCTCAACAGAGGGATGGCTAGGCTCTGACAATTCTGGCTCTTAACTAAAAAGTGCACGGATTGCATTATTTTTTGCCAACGCTGCACTGCATATATGTAAACTCTAACTGTTGCTCCAAATAGATCTGTATAACATTGTTAGGTGCGGAAACAAAACAATCCAGTGTGGAGAAGTAGAGCTTTCATCAATCTCAACACAAGACACACTACCTACCTGGCTTAACTTCACACGGCCCCATCGTAAACAACCTAGCTTTATCCCCTACAATTACCTAGAAGTGCCAAACATGAACATCTGCGTTGTGACCCTGATCACCCCCATAGTCCCATACCAAGTGGCAATTGACAAGTTCATGAGGCTTCATTTCGATATATTTTGTTCATACTCCGGGACAAGTATGCACTTTGACTAAGCTGATGCCAGTGAAAGCTGAAGATTGCGTAAGCTAAGTACTGGTAAATGCAAGATTTGAGTGCATCCTTACTTCTTGCCGAGCAGTTGGCCCATCCGCGCCTCCCACCGGCCGCACTTGTGCAGCGTGACGCCGCGATACTTGGAGCTCCCCCTCGCGAACCCCGTGCTCTGGCGGCGGAGTATGTGCACGAACTCCTCCTTGGTCCAGTTCCTCATCTAGTAAAAAACAATCACACACCAATCCATCCACCGTAAACCATCAGGCAAACCCGTATGACCGACGCGTTAGTTTGATCCAAGCTAGCTAGCTTAGCTACCTGCTTCAAATCCTCCTCGTAGTCGCTCAAATTGAAGTTGATGTCGGCGTCGAGCCCCCGGAACTTGATCGCGGCACGATCGTAAGCCCTGCACGACGCGAAGAACTAGACCATTTCAGTAGACTCATGGATCAAACCGCAGCTGATACGAATTCAAACCGAGTCTAGCTCTCTGACCTTGCAGCCGCGTGCGCGGTGTCGAAACCACCTGAAGAAATTAAACAGCGTTAGCACAGAGTAAGTAATCAAACTAAACCCACAGAAACTAATTAGCTGGAGGTAGAAACTAATCTATCGAACTCGGTTGCTCACCTAGGTAGACTTGCTTCCCGCAATCCCTGCCGGAATTAGACGGCAACAGCAAGCGATTAATGGTTTGATAAGCAAGGCAAATACGGATTAGTGGAAGCCAATCACGAGGTAGGCGAGGCCAGAGGCTAACCAGATGTGCGACTCCCACCGGCCCGTCCTCCGGTAGAAGGTGACGCCCCTGTACTGCGAGCTCCGCGACCTCGGGCCGCGCCGGGTCTTCTTCGCGACCACCGCCCTCTGCCCCACGCCGAGATCCTCGGCACGGTGCGGCTGCCACACAGGGGCCGGCGCCGGCTCCACCCCCGACACGGCCGGCGGGAGCGGCGGGGGGAGTAGCTGCCGCGTCACGATCCCCGTGGCAACAGGCGCCAGCTCGCCGGAGCAGTTCTCGTCGTCGGGGCTCCCGAGCAAGCCAAACCGGAAACCACCAGCTCCGGCGTCCCCGGAGTTCAGGACGGACGAGCTCGACGTGCCTGAGTCCGCCGGCGACGCCACATTGAGATCCAGCACCATCTCCGATCCGGGGCCCGCAGAAACCAAACGCTGTCTCCTGATCTCCAGCTCACCAACACCACCTCCTCCGCTCCGAGCTTGACCGACGCGTCTCTATGCCATCGGAGCGCGATGGCCGCGGGAAGTAGTTACGAGGTGGGAGGTGTAGAAGTAGTAGGAGGTGGCGGTGGTGGTGGTGGCCATGGGGGTGGGATGAGGAGGAGGAGGAGAGAGAGGAGAGGGTAGGGGCAGTGGGAGAAAAGGAAAGAGAGATGGGACGTAGAGGACGCCAAGGGACAAGGGTATCAAAGGTAAACTATTTTTGTGCAGCGGAGCTTCGCTACGGCCACAGGCGCCGCCGGGAGCAACGCCCCATGCGCGGGTGGGGACGCCGGTAGTTAACGTGTCCTGGCTTGGGTCGCTGGAGGAGGATGATGCTCGGTTTTCCTTAGCTTAGCTGTTTTAGGATTCTCTATCTAATAGGTTTTCTAATGTGTTTTGTAGTTTATATTTGTATTATTTTAAACTATCTATTTAATTAGCGAGTCGAATTTAGCATAAATAGATTATCTTTGTGTAAAGTTTGGTGTAAATGACTGTACAATGCTATGTCAAAGGTTTTATATGATGAGATTGTAGTTAAAATAAGTATGGATTTTATTTGAAAGATAAGACAACCAATTTGCAGAGCAATTTATTCCTTTGAAAGATGAGACTATAATATTATACTTTTTAGACACACTTTAAGTAACACAGTTTACAAATCATACAGGTAAAAAGGTCATACTTCGAAGATTTGAATATTCTTAAAGCTTTCAATATATAAATTAGAGAAGTACAATATAAATTTGATCTTTATATAAACAGGAGTAAAGTGAAAAGTATAATAAAACAATATAACCTTTTGCACCTATCTCCCGACAATATATTATTGTCATATCACATGTTGTGGTGGTAATATTTTTTAATATCAATCAAATGTACACCCTAAACACTAAGCAAAGCAGCAGTGCGCCCAAAAAACGATGTTTATAGTACAACTCGTATAATAGTTTATGTTAGGTTAATTCTAAAACCGAGCTGTGCAACTTTCTTGCTAGATTTGACAATCACACTTAAATAACAATGAAAAAAGCATCATCGGTTAGTTAGGTTATGCTATGCTATTGGCCAATCAGCAACTAACGACCATAACATCATACATGGTGTGTGCCCCTGGCAATTCCTTTTCCCCGCACAGCCCCGGGCAATAATGGCAGGCACCATCGATCAACTCCTGTTGTTATTTAAACAACCAAAGTAAGCTCCCCCCGTACGTTCGCATCGGGGCGCATCACAAAAGCGCATCCACTAATCAATCGCAAATTAATCCTGCACAGTGTACGTACTTAGCCACCACTAGTACTAGCACTTGCTACAGCTTGCACTGTGCTGCGCCCGAACTGGAGGGAGGCGGGAGCGAAAGGACAAACCGCGCCGCGTGGAGGCGCGCGCGCGCGGCGAGGTTAGCTACGTGCCTTACCTCGTCGTCGGTTTGTCCGCGGCTTGCCGCGACGGCCGCGGAGTGTAGGAGTAATGGAGTACCTCCATTGACCGCGCGCGGCCGCGAGCCCTACCGCTTAGACCTTTAAAAAAAGGTAATAGTACTACTTTTATGTCCAATATAAACTAATAGTATCGGACGCTTCACTCTCTTTCTCTCACGCTCTTACAGTCATACATTCTTATCCTGGTTCTCCGTTTTTCTTTCTCCCCACTGCTTCCTCTCCCGTTCCTCTTCTTCCACCTGCACGAATAGTGGCTGCCCCATGGCGTCAACTGATGGGTCGGGGCGACCATAGCATCGTCGACGGCCAGCTGGAGGCGCTACTCTTCGGCTCTGGCGGCGGCGAGCGCACTGCAGCGTGGGCGCAGTGCATGGCGTCGACAGATGGCGCTTCGAGCTGTGGTTCTTTGGCGTCGGCCTTTGCATCTGCATGACCCGGCCGAGACCGAGGCCACGGCCATGGTGTGGGAGGCCAAGCGCAGGTGGTGGTGTATTTGCTAGTCTTGTGACAACAACACAAAGCATCGAACGAGGCCAATAAACACGCATGGTCCCGGCTCGAGCTCGCTCCCATGCTTACCCCGACCTCGGCCTGCTCCTCCAGCTCCTCCCCACCTCCGTGCACCCGCGTGCGTCTCTCTCTCTTCGCCCTCCCTTGGCTAGATGTTTTGTTTTTGATTTGCGATGTTGCAATTATTGTTCGGTGATGTTGCAGCCGTTGTTCGGTACGGTGATGTTGCAGTCGTTGTCCGAGGATGTTGCAATTGTTATATGGAGATGTTGCATACGTACGTTAATTAATTAGCACCTGCTGCTGCGATCGATATATGTATGCGCAAGCACATGATGCACGCGTGGAGTCAGGCCTTGTAGAGCATGTTGATCTCGACACGCTGCTGCAGCGGGATTCCGAGTATGGCAGCGTGGAGTGGCAGGTGCTGTGTAAAATCTCATAGAAGCAAAACAGAACACGATTGTCCAATCCTAGCCTCTAAATCAGACGTTCGGATGCTAGTATAAAAAAAACACGCAGAGCGCGGCGTGCACGAGACGCACGCGCGCGGGATCGGATCCTGATACTTGGCGCCTCATCAACGTGCCCTAACGGATCTGAATGCTTTACTTCGCGCCTCATCAACGTGCCCTAACGGATCTGAACGCTCTACCTACCTACCAGGTAGTACATGTGTACTTGTGTTGGGTTAGAGCTAGCTGCAGAGATTGGACTGGTTAGGTCCGGACTGCTTCCTCCCGGGCGGGCCCACGTGTATGGGCGCAACCCATGCATGCAAGCGCAGCCATAGGCGTACCTGTCTGGGCACTGTGCCGTGCACAACCCGTTCGGTCGTTCCATCGAGTGGGAAAAGTTATTTTTTTTCCTTTAACCAAAGCATTGAACTCTCCAGAGAGTTCAAAAATCAACTATAAACTATAAAATTGGGTACCCAACCTATCTTAACTATTAAAACCGTTCATTTTACCACTCTAAACACAAACTGGATTTTTTTTTAAATTGGCCCTCTGCTGCCACTTAAATGCAAAAATAGCTCCCTTGTCATCATAATTGCAAATCTAGCCCCCTGCCAAGCGCGAAAGGATCGGAGTCCGACACGTGGCACATTCATAATTGCAAATCTAGCTCCCTGCCGAGCGCGAAAGGACCGGAGTTCGACACGTGGCACATTCCGCGACTGGGGAGCGCTGTAACATCCCAAACTAATGATGTGTGTTTGAATGTGATGAAATGAGGATAATTTAAAACTTCTGATGCCTCATGATGTCATTTGTAGTATTCTAGAAAATCTTTCCTAGTAATTCCTATTTCCTTTAACACAATGTTTTATTGAAGGAAGTAGTCAACCTTAAAACTCTATGATCAAATGTCATGATCATCCCCAGGAAATATTTTTCCTATCATCTTGATCATCCTAGTAACCCCTCTGCAAAATCTTATAATTTTTAGATTTTGTTTGCTATTTCTATTGGGCTAGTCAAACCTATTTGAATTCTGGTCAAACCCTAGCTCAGCAGCTTGTGGATTTTCTGGAGATTAATGCATTGTATTAAAAATCCTGGAAAAATTACACAAGGTTGTTCACTTATCAAGAAAGCTTCCATAAAAATTTCGGAATTTTTCGAGTTTCGGAGATACCTCCAAAAATTCCCAAACTACTCAGCCTTTTTTAAATCAAAACCTCAAAGCACTGTTCAACGGGCTCGGACCACACTCCGACTCGGGCTCCGACCCGAGCCGACTTGGCTCGGCCCAACCGTCTAAACCACGCATCGCATGCAGCCGTTTGATGAAACATCAACGATCGAGATTGCATACCGCTTTGGATCGTTATAAATCACTTGCGCTATCGATCGTTGGATCTTGATCCAACGGTCCGTCTCGCTCCTTTTCACGCGACCGCGCTTCGCGGTTGAGTCATCTGCGCCATGGGCCCGGACTGTCGATCCGTCTCCCTCCTGCAAGTGTGAAGCGAGCTCAGGCGCCACAGCGCCATGGGAGCTCTGGCGCCTCTGCAAGCTCCGTCACGGCGTTCACCCACCGCCTTGTAAACCAATCCCCTAGCTCCGTATGCTCACGCCGCTTCATGCTCCGTCCTCGCCCGAGCATAACACCCCTCGGTGCCCCATTCTCCTTCACTTCTCCTCCGCCGAGAGAGGAAGCTCCTCGCCTGTTCTCGGTGAAGTGCTCACCGCCTTGTCCTCGGCCCTTCTTTTCTTTGCCTTCTCCATTTTAAGCTTATTGGAGCCTTCGTCCTTGCTTGTAGGAACCGGCGAACTCGTGCTCCCGCCCGGCTCCAGAGCGCACCGCGCCACTCTTGCTATCATCCTCACCTCCCAGAAGCCCAGCCTCTCTAACCTTGTCCAGGAGCCGCTAGTCCTTTTCGGTCTCCCCACGGTTTAATCGGACTTTGGTTCGAGTTTTAGCCCTCATGACCGTCGTCTTCCCATCTGCGGTGGCCGCCACCTGCATGTAATTCGGCCACCATGATCTTGCTCCGCCTTGCTCGAGCTTGGATTCGTGTCCCTGGTGGTGAGCGGTCTTTGTCGCGTCCTTCCTGAGCTCCTCGTCGCCGTGGCGTTTTCTCCCGTGTCTTGCCCGTCGTCTCGCCTCCGGCCATCATGCAGCTCGACTCCGGCGACCCGTGGACTCGCGCCACCCTTAGTGAGCATGATTTCTCCTTGCTTGTCTGCCTCGTCGTCGCCGAGCCTGAACCCCACTGCAGCACCGGCGGCGAAGTTCGCCCATGTATGTGTGTCGGCTCTCTCTCTCTGTTGTCGGGGCGTCCGACAAAGCTAGCGATTAGGTTAAGAAAATGATGATTAGTTTTTAAGTGCGTTTTAACCACCCTAATACTTCACTTCTTGGTGGGCCCGAGTAGCGGTTTAGAGATTGAGTAGTTATATATTACGCTTCTTCTTAAGTAAAACGTATTTCCTTAGCACTTATGTTGGAAATCCATCTTTGGACTTGGAAGGCGTAGTTTGAGAATCGCTTTGGTCACCTTCCTCGAAATTTGGGTCGAGTTGACTAGGTCAAGCTTTGACCCGGTCCCGCTTGTCACCCCCATGGCTAGGTTGGGCTGGGTGTTAAGAGTATTCTTTGTATATGTAATTTCTGAAATGCTTTATTTGCAAACCTGAAAAATTGTTTAAATTTCAAAATTGTATAAGTAATTGAAATAGCTCCAAAATAGATGATTCAAATTTTGTTAGTCTCATATTTACATGTACTTTAATGCAAAAATGAATTGGACCATGTTGCTGTTACAGAAAACAATTTTAGTAAAATTCCTTTATATTTAGTATTATTGATGCACTAAAAAATTGCTCTAACTTTGTAAATGCATAAGTATTTCTTTGTAAATCCAAATAGAGTAAACTCAATTTTGTTAGAATCCTCTGTTACTGTAGTTTATTGTAAAGTAGGTTATCAACTTGGTACTGTTGTTAAAAATCTCATTATGCATGTAACTAAAGTACTACTTTTACAACTTAGAAAAATTGTAGAAAAATCATCTTAGCTCCAGATGAGGTGAATCCAATTCCCTTGTTCATCTCATGGGGAGCTCTGCATGTCATAAAAATTTCAAGTGCACCACTGTTCTGGAAATTTTCGCCAAGTATTTAAATTGCATGAACAGTAACCGATTACAATTAAAATGGGATTTTCCTGAAAACTGGTATTCAAACTGTTATAACTTTTGCTTAGAACATCCAAATGAAATGATTCTTGTTTCTAAATTCATATAAAATCATGATCTACCTTCTGTGAATTTTTCATAATTTTTGGATGACTTTGAATTTCTGCGCCTTTTTGGAGTTATTCGTTTTTATCGGTTCTTTTCGCTCTTTCGTTAGGTTTCGACATTTGTGGTAATCCCGAGAGTGACCCTCAGCAACAAATTGAGCAACAGCAGCCAGGCAAGCAGTTTGATCATGCTTAAGTCCTATTACTTTCAAATCTAATACTTTGTTTCAACGGTATGTATGCATGCTCTTGTGTCAAAGTAATTTTCGATTAGAGGTAGTTATTCCTAATGCATGGTTGCCTCTAAATTGTCGTCCCCATACAAAACATAAGTTATTAACATCGCTGGTGAATTAGAGCCCGGTGATTTAAATATGCTCTTTATTTGTTCTTGCGATGTCATGCTTAGAAATGCTTAGTTACCGTTAGATTGGGCGGTTATCGACTTAGTCGATAACCTTGATCACACAAATCATTTTATTACTCTTTGATCAGCACCTTGTGCTAAATTACTTTGAAAACTAAAAGTGCAAATAAAATGATTGAGACTTGGGCAAGTGGTTGGATGGTGGTATATTGGGTTTGTGTATGTCTTGCGGGTCAACAAGGACCGAACATCTTGTTTCACCAAAACCAAGCATAATTAAAGTGCTAACCACATGAGAGGATATGGGGCCTCTCTTGACTTAGTACTTTGGGGGTGTTAATTGGGGGTCGCAGTGGTAAAAATGTTTTTGTAAGGATGGGAGCACCCAGATTGCTTAGGTTGGTAGGTCGTCCTACTCATTGGTTGTCGCGACTCTTAATTAGCTCAATCCATTGGAAATGTCTCGTAGGACTTAGCCGTGCCGGCATACCTAAGGAAGTGTGCTAATTCTAGAGGCGAAAAGGCGGTCTGACATGTGGGTACAGTGGTACACCCCTGCAGGGTTAAAACTATTCGAATAGCCTCGTCCTAGGTTATGGACACGCTTGGAATTGGATTTGCAGGAGTTAGACTAAACAATTTGGAATTCTTAATTAAAACTTGATGTGGGTGGTATGAGCAGGAGTTCATGCTATTGTTGTGGTGACTATTGGGTTAGTCACTTTCAGGTTGTTGTTACCTTTTATTTATTATTACTCATTGTTTTTCAAGCTTTAAATTCAGTTTGTTAAATTGCTTTAAATCTATTACATTATTGCAAATGAAAACTTGCTTTATGCTAAAAGTAAGTCTAGAGCCTTCCTCCTTGAAATAAAGCTTGCATGTAGCTAAATATCGGTCTGTTATCTCACACGTTAGTCTTGCGAGTACAATAAACAATTTATTGTACTCATTTGCTTTGCTCTAATTTAAATTGTTGCAGAGGAGGAAGTGGAACCCCGAGTTACACTTTTGTGAGTTGTGCTTCATTGCTCGTTCGATTCGACTAGCTTGGCGTGCTTGGATTGGTTGCCTTGTGGGTTATGGCACACTAATCGGCTTTTGTTATTGCCATCTTATGGCCATTTGTTTCATTGCTATGATAACTCTTTAGTTGAATTTGGCGGTCGGCCCGTTTGTAATAACTATATCTTGTAAGTCTTTTGGTTTGTTATGTCGTATTTTGGATTCTATGTGATTGAATGGAATTGATGCTTGATTTTTGTATGGGGTATGTGTACTACATTCTGGGAAGTACATATGCGCCGAGAATCGTGATATTTGATTTGTAATGCTTAAATCATCTTTATGGTTAGGTATTACAAGTTAAATACCCCGGGTTCTCACAAGCGCGGAACGACGATGACAGATGGACGAACACGAAACCAAATGGCGGCCATGCTGAATGTCGTGAAGCCTAGTTCGGTTCTCAAGCTACTGAACCGCGGTAGCTAGCCGATCCACAGAAAATACCAATTTTCTTTCTTCTCCCCGTTGCATGCATGCAACATTAAATGCATCATTACTGCATGGATTTTTTTTAATGCAATTGGCTTGCCGTGCTAATGCCTTGCCACGCGCAGCATGAAATTTTTTAATATCCTCCCGCGCTCCGGTACAGCGGGATGGCGGCCAGCTCACACCCGCACTCCGCTAGCGCGGAAGCCGCCGAGGCCTGCGCTCGCCCGGTCTGTCGTGGTGCTTACCTGCTTTCCGCGCTCCTCAGTCGCGGAATGTGCCACGTGTCAGGCTTCGGTCCTTCCGCGCTCAGCAGGGGGCTAGATTTGCAATTATGATGATAAGGGGGCTATTTTTGCATTTAAGGAGCAGCAGAGGGCCAAATTTAAGGTGGTTTTGTCTGACATGACGCTGGCGTGGCTCAATCCAAAATAATTTTCACTGATGTGGATGCCTTCTTTTCCTTCCCCATTTCCTTCCTTGACTCAAGGCCCATCTTCCACATCGTCGCCTCTCTCCTTTGCCCGCTATTCCCACCGTTGGCCCAGAAGCACCAAGTGGTCATCGCCAGCTCCGACTTGCACCTCGGTAACACCAACGGCCGTACCGGGGAGCACCTCATCTCTTTCTCCCCCCGCCGCAGCTGCACCGCTTCCTACTGGGAGCTAAGCTGCATCCTCTTCATCCTCCTCCGTTGTCTCTATATCTCTCCCTCAGTCGCAGTCGCGTTGCCACCTTCCCTGACTATGAGCCGCGTCGCTCGCTTCCCGACGCGGTTGCCAACCGCCTCCTCGGCCTGAGTCGCGATGCCCCTCCTCGACCACAATCCGCCACCTTACGCCTTTGGATCATGCCATCTCCTACTGAGTCTGCAAGATCCCATTCGTCCTCCTCCTCCCCCCTCTCTCTCCCTCGGCTACCTCCACACCACCCGCCTCCCCAGCTGCTATTGGAAGTTGTTTTCAAACAATAAGTCGTGTCTCTTCACGGGAGGGTGCATTTGAAGAGTTGTGTCTCTTCATTTCGTATCCTTTCACGAGAGGGTGCATTCGAAGAGTCATGTCTCTTCATTTCGCATCCTTTCAAACTTTATATAAAGAGAAGCGATTCAGTTTTTGAGATGATCGCTTCAAGAAAACGCTTCTAACGTGATTCAAGTCTCCTTCTCCATAAATTTCCAACAATCTAAAGCGATTAATATGGACTTCGAAGCTTCTGCTTCCGCCATCAAGTTCATGAATCAAGACATGGTGCGGCTTGATCGTTTCGACGGCACGAACTTCACCCACTGGCAGGACAAGCTGAAGTTCTTCCTCACGACCATGAAGTTCTTCTACATTCTTGATCCAAATATTCTTCGATTAAAGACCCGAGGAGAACGACAAGCGAGCAACGCAAGATGAGAGAGACAAAGAGGAACGAGGATGATCTAATGTGATGTGGACACATACTCAACACCCTCTCCGACCGGCTATATGATCTCTACACCGACACACCGTTCGGTAAGAGACATCTGGAATGCTCTAGAGAGCAAATACAAAGCAGAGGAGGAAGGTACAAAGAAGTTCCTTATCTCTAGGTACTTTGACTTTAAAATGAATAATGATAAGTACCTTCTTTCTCAAGTACATTAGTTACAAGTGATAGTGAATAAACTGAAGGCGGTAAAGTTTGATATTCATGAAGTTTTTCAGGTTGGTGCAATTTACATGGAACAACCAGAAGGTTTTGTTCTACCTGGAAATGAACAAAAAGTATGCAGACTAGTTAAGTCTTTATATGGACTAAAACAAGCGCCTAAGAAGTGGTATGAAAAAATTGATTCAACCATACTTTCAAACAGATTTGTTCACAACATTTCTGATAAATATTTATACCGTAAAGTTGTGGGAAACACTGTAATTTTTGTGCGCCTTTATGCTGATGATATATTGATCATTAGCAATGATGCCAAAGGCATAACAAAAATAAAGAGATTTCTGATTTCTTGTTTCAAAATGAAAGATCTTGGAAAAGTGGACACTATTTTGGGCATCAAAGTGAAACAAAATAGTGGGGGTTTTGAACTTAATCAATCTCATTAGGTGAAGAAAATTCTTGATAAGTTCAAACATCTAAACTTTAAAGAAATAAACACCGCATTTAGTTCAAGTGTAGAACTTGAAAATAATGGAGGAAGAGCAATGGCTCAACTTGAATATGCGAGCATTTGGTTTGATGTACTTGATGCAATGTACATGACCAGATATATCATATGCAGTTAGTAAATTAAGCATATTTACTAGCAACCCCAGTATTGAGCATTGGAGAGCAATTAGGAGAGTCTTTGGATATCTTAGGAAAACCAAAGATCTAAGTCTAAATTATACAAGATTTCCTGCTGTCTTAGAAGGATATTCTGACACAAATTGGATATCAAGTGTTGGAGATAGCAAATCCACAACAGGATGGGTATTTACATCGGCCAGTGGGGCTATTTCTTGGAAATCCTAGAAACAAACTTGTATTACTCATTCCACTATGGAATCTGAACTTGTGGCTCTTGCTTCGCCATGACAAGAAGCTGAATGGTTAAAGGATCTTCTTTTAGAAATTCCACTAGCACGTGAAAATATATCGGCATTGTCAATACATTGTGATAGCCAGGCTACTTTAGCTAGAGCGTACAATGAAGTGTACAATGGCAAGTCCAGACATATGAGTTTAAGACATGATTATGTGAGGAAATTAATCAATGATGGAATAATTTCTTTATTATTTGTGAGAACAAATGTTAATCCTGCTGATCCCTTTATTAAACCTCTCACAAGAGACTTGGTAAAGAAGACTTCCTTGGGAATACGACTTAAACTCAATAATAAATCCATTAACAATGGCAATCCAACCTAACACTAGTAATTAACTAGTTTTATGGTTCAAAGGGTAACAACAAGTTGTGACGTGGATGGTTCAACATTTATCTAATTGTGAAATGTTGATTGTTACTGTTTGAGGGTTGAGTATTTTACTCTTAAAGAGATTCAGTCATTGAGGACAAGTATCTGTAAGTAACAGAGGCACTGGAAGAATTTCACCTATATGAAAAATGAGATGGTGCCATCTCTAAAGGGGAGTAGAGTTTCTCTCATATTTTTTTCATTAATATAGGATGAGCACATGGCCATTAATAGTGCTAAGCGTGTTTTGTGGACAGAACGTTGTAAAGAATATGTGTAATGTATGACCGGTTTTGATATAAGGAATAATTGGTTCAAAGATTTTATGTTACCTTTAATTTCATCAAAACTTTGTTGTGTATATACTAAGGTTAGGTTCAAATCGAAAGATACATAACTGTATTAATATTCTTTTATTACTGTGTATGAACTTGTTTATTTTAAAACAAGTGGGGGATTGTTGGAAGTTGTTTTCAAACAACAAGTTGTGTCTCTTCACGGGATGGTGCATTCAAAGTGTCGTTGTATCTTCATTTTTGCATCCTTTCACGGGAGGATGAATTTGAAGAGTTGTGTTTCTTCATTTCGCATCCGTTCAAACTCTATATAAAGAGAAGCCATTCAGTTTTTTAGATGCACTTTGCAATCCCGTTCTCTTGTTCTGTTCACGACGAGTTTTCACTTTGCTTTAGTGCAAACTTCATCCAGGCTTGTCTTATCCTACTGCCTTATTTGCAGTAGACCCTTAAAGCATTTATACATGGTTCAAATAATCGCTTTAGGAAAGCGATTCTAGCGTGATTCAAGCCTTCTTTTCCACAAATTTCCAACAATCGCCGTCTCCTCCGGTCGCCCGTCGAATCTGACGGAGGAGGCCGGATGGGAGGCGGTCGTGGCATTGGGAGAGAGGGAAAAGATAAAGCTCTGGAGGAGGAATGAGGTGATTTGTCTAATGAGGTGGCAAAATACGGTGACATGAATGCTAACGTAGATGCTACATTAGCAAAACCGGGTGATTTTGATCTCAAGGGGCAAATTAAACGGTTTTGAGAGTTGGAGGTTGTTACGTGTCCAGTTTTATAGTTTATGTTTGATTTTCAGACTTTTTGAAAAGGTAAGATGAACCTTTTCCTTTCTAGAAATGGTGATACTCCGGAACAGTGACAAGAAAAGGCACGTACGCGCGTGGAGAAATACTACTCGCTCGCACTACCTGTATTGCGTCACAGGCGAGGGCGCGCTGAGCTAGGCGCGTCACGGCGCGGCCGGGGGAGCTAGCGCGCGTGAAAGGCGACGGCGACATAAATGGGTTGCACCGGTACAGTACGTTGACGGCTTGAATGGATGGGTGAGTGAGCTGAAAGCTCAGCTCTAGCTGGCCCGGTTCGTTCGATCGCGCGGGGGTGATGGGAATGTGGAGCGAACTCGTGTAGTCGTGTGCGGCGGCTTAACTGCGATCGCGATAGAATGGCGCCGTGATTGATTTTTTGGAGGCTGCGACGCACGCTTTGGTTTCACGTGTATATCATCGTGTTTGCTTGTTAAGCACTGTAACTATCTGATTTTATTGCTCGGTTTGATTAGATGGGTCTTAAGCTGGGGGCGGGGGGCGAATCCAATTTTGTTAAGAGGAAAAAAAACGATTTGTGGGTTGTTTCTGGAGCAGGCCGCAATGCGTATTTGATTGTAAACCCATGGTTAATGGTAATTGTATTCATGACTTTCAATCTTTGGGCTTAATGACTTCGAGCAAGTAATGGGTCATAACCAAGTAGCATACACACTTATACGAGTTGCCTTACAAAATGTGTGCCAATTAAAGGAGGCCCAAGGATCCAGCCAAGCTAATTATTCGAATCCATCAGCACCGTTCGTGTGACAAATCAGCTACGAACACGAATTGTAACGCACTCAGGCCAGCGCTGCAAGCTCACATCCTCCATAAACCCTTCTCCACCCCTCACCTCCAAACCCTTCCGCCGCCGCCAGCTCCAGCGCCTCGCCGTCGGCTGCCCAACTCCCGCCCCTAGCTTTGCAGCTGCCCTCGCCGATCCAACATGGGGTAATAGAACATTCTGTATTATCGATCTGGTCGGTTACATGTTCCGTCCTATTCCGTTTCGATTTTACTGTTTATTCAGATCTATCTTAACTAATAGAAGGAGTTTACCCGCACAACGGGACTGTCCTTTCTCCCGTACGCACAGTTGGCCTCTCCTAAGTTCCACCCCTTCCAAATTCTTTATCGAGGCGCACCAACAAGCGGACTCAACCTGACAGGGACAATGTCTCGCCCTGCCACCCCCCGTTTCTCATGAACGCATTCATGCCCCCACTTCTGCAACCACATAAACCATCGTCGCCTCGCTTCTTCTTCACATGCACACATCGAAATTCGTCGCCGTCCCACTCCTTTTCATCTCGCATCACGACTCGCCACCTGCGCACGTCTGGCATTCACTTCGTGCCTCAGAGATCCCGCCACCCTCCGGCACTCGGTCCACGGGTTGCAACGGCGACGTGCACAAAAATGAGGGGATCTGACAACATAGGAGGTGACGGCGTGGGGAGGCAGTGCCGGCGACAAAAGGAGGTAGCGGGGAGGGGAGGCGGTGCCGAGGACGAAAGAAGGTGCCAGGAGAGAAGAGAGGAGAGGAGGCGGTGGTACCTTGGAGGTGAAGCGCTGCCGAGGAAGGGAGGGGAGGCAGTGACGGCGCACGAGGGAGAAGCAAAGACAAAGACGTACTTCTATTGTCACCGTCTCGAGTTCGTCGTGGCACCATCTCGAGTTCACCAGACCGCGTCCTCTTCATCCTAATTCTCCCCTACGCTGCTGCTGCCTCCTGCTCTGCGCCGACCGAGCAAGCATCGCCGCCTCCTCCTTGCTTACCACCACGATGTCGCCACCGCCGCCTCCCCCGGCCTCCCACCACCTCATCGCGATGTGCTTGGCGAGGGCTGCAAAGGCCAATGGCCGTGAGAACCGAGTCATGGCTTGGGTTCAGGGTGGAAGAAGATGGCTATCCTTATTAGCCGGCAATGGCTGGAAATGGGCAACACGTCGGAGAGGGAAGTCGGCGTCAACTCCAACTTCCAAAGGTAAACAATCAATGAGCTCAAAATTTTAATTTTCGGGTAGTAGTAGTAGCAAGCGATGCAATATGCGGAGTTAACGTGTCTGTTTATATGTGTGTGAAGCAAAACTGATATTTACTATGTGATTTAGGATCCTATCTATTGATTTGTATCACTCTCTTTTAGGTTCTGTTGTAATGCACGAGCACCCTACTAGTTAGATCTCAATGTTCCGATCCCTTCACCTTATGATGCGCTTTGGCATCTCTAGTTAGTTGTTGATTCTAGAGCCTTTGTCTGATGCAGTTTTGCAATTTTTAAGTGAAGTAATAGCATTAGTAGTTTGATGTATTGCTTGATAGGTGTTTCTAAAAGAATAATGTATCGCTTGATAGTGTCTGTGAACTGGTACCTTATTAGTTGCATGATTTGTACATGAGTTGATTAAATGACGTGCTTTATTCAAATCACATGTCTAGCAACAAAATCCGCTGTGGTTTAAGTTGTGATTTGCTAATCATGGAATTAGCTTAAAAGGGGACCAGGCCTCACTTGTAAAGTTCGAACCCTTGATGACCTTTACGTTTTACTTCAGTGTATGATTCTACACTGAGGTGTGGACTGTAGTTAAATAGATGGAGCAACTCTGCAGTGTAGTCTGAAATGCTCTTTGGTTGGCTTGAGCAAATTATCCACGTCTAATTCGAAGTTGCTTGAACCGTACACCCTCTTATCAGACATTGTTTGCATTTTCACTTGGCAACTGGATTTTGAAGTGGCACATCCTCATTTCTAACATAGTCATAGTATTGTGGCTCTGAAGCTCATTCGTATACGAATATATGAGAAAGGCCTTATTTGTTTCAGCTTCGACTTTCGGTTTTTGTCTGAATAAGTCGGAAGCCGTCCCAAATGGGCGGCTTTTCACTGAAGCCGCTTCCGGTTACAACACGCGAAAGCCGGAAGTAGGAAGTCGCCCACGGGGAGCTTCCACAATTTCCCACAAACTCGATTCCCAAATTACCCCTGAAAAGTTCGGGGGGTAATTACCCGCAAATTGCCACTCCATAAAAGCCACCACCCACCCCACCCAGGCCCCCCGCCCTTGCTCAGCTCCCTCCTCACATGCCTGCTCTCACGCCCGCCCGCCCACCTCCTCCTCCCCCCAGCCTCCTCCTCTCCCGGCTCCATCCTCCCCGCCGCCCTCCTCCCCGGCGCCTTCCTCCCAGCCGGCCTCCTCCCGGCGCCCCTCCTCCTCCTAGATCCGGATCAACCCTGACGCCCTCCTCTACCTCCCTAGCGCACCTTCTTCCGCGGCGCCTCCTCCCCTGATGCAGCAGCGCCTCCTCCTCAGGCTCCTTCCCCCGCTGCCTCCTCCTCTGGCTCCATCACCAACCATCTCCTGTCGCCTCCAGATCCGCACCGCTTGGCCTCCCTCGCGCCGGGCCTCCTTCTCCCCCACGCCGCTCGGCCTCCTCCCGCGCTGGCCTCCACCTCCTCCTGCACTGCCCCTCCTCCTCCGACGCCGGCCCCCACCTCCTTCCGCACTGGCGTTGCCGCCCCTCCTCCTCCCCACTCGCCACCGACCCTTCTCCTCTGCAACAATTTGTTGTGCGAAAACATGATTCACTCATTCTTGCAAGCTTCATCTGATCTAAACATTTTTTTCAAGATTACTGGTAGAGGTTCACTCATTTTCAAAATTGATGGACTAGTCACCGATTGGGTGTGGTTTAATTTGAGTCTTGCAGTAAAGCATTTTGGTTCTTTTGACACTCTTAACTCTTAATTTTGGCTAGCTAGGGATATTGCAGGGAATGGGAATGCAGATGTTGCAACAACTGAATATCATCACTACAAGGTACATAAGAATCAAATGAGACCCATCTTAGTTTTCTAAATCCCATTTAGGTTACATGTAGATAAAATCTTTCGGTTAATTGATGGATCAGAATACTTATTTTCATGCCCATGTGGATGCTTTCATTTGTGTAGTTGCTATCCATATTCATTGCAAAAATAGTGAAGGCAGCATCTCTGAGAGGAAATGTTCTTCGCTACGTCTGTGTGATTGAAAGCACAGGGTATGTATCCTGCCCATTGTGATGGTTGAACAATCTCCATTTGCATCATTAACCAGTGTATTTACATTTTTTTTCAAGCTTGTTTGTGTGTTGTCTATTTTGATGATCGAGATGGTAACTATCTATCTTCCAATTACACACTGGAACAATTCATGCATTCAATTGCTAGTTGCACTTTGCATTGCTAGTACGGATTTTTCAATGGCCATTGACTCATTGTAGATTAATGAATGTATTACCTGCAAGTTTTGTGAACTAGGTATAGTTAGCTTGAGATATTTTCATTTCATTTGCGGTTCTCCTAGGCTGTGCAGTTTAGTGACTCAGTTATCCTCTGTTTTGAACTTTGTAATTCAGGATTTAGCGGGTACGGTCATTTACATGATATAATTTTGTTCTATTATATTACAGTTGCAATTTTATTCCATGGTGATTGCAGGCTCAAAAAGTGGTAATTTCAGCTTGGGATGAGGGTGTTTCCTAATTCTTTGGCACAGATTCTCATTTCTTTTGTTCCATTAGAAACTTTATCATTATTTTTCCTTCTTTTCTCTTTGTTACTTCTTTATTTTTGGGGTACGTGTGAAGGTGGGGTGCCTAACACTGACGATGCCGGTCCCAAGGCCGAAAAAAAGTGGAGGGCATGAATTATTCAAAGTTTGTAATAAACAAACAACATATCACATCCTATTTTCCCCTTCTTCATTTGTAAATATATTGTTTTGTAATAACTGCTTATTTTATTAATTATTTATTGTAATGATTGTTCATTGTAATAATTGTTTTTAATAATTATGTATTTTAATAATTGTTTTTAATAATTATGTATTTTATTATTGTATTTAATAATTATTTGTTGCAATAGTTATTTATGTAATAAATGTTTATTGCAATAATTGTCTCTAATTACGTTAATTGCGGTATATTGTGTTGATTGGGGTATATTGTCATTAATCGTCGTAAAATGCGATCAATTGCTATAGTCATCGTTCATTGCAGTCAAATGCGTTAATTGTTGTTAATTGCGGTAGTTGACGTCAATTGCGTTAGTCGCCATTAATTATCGTTAATTGTCGTTAGTTCTCGTTAAATATTGTTAATTGCGTTAAACGAGATCAAAATATTGTTAATTGCGTTAAACGGCATCAAACAAGCCGTTACTGTTCTCATGGGCATTTAAAATATTTTCTATCTCAGAAGCTGCAGCTAGCCTACCTAAAAGCCAGACAGCCAAACATCAAACCTCTTTAGCCCAGTTGTTCACCCCGCAGCCATTCAAACCTGCAGTACAGCCGAAAGCCGCTTTTCAGGAAAGTCCAGCTGTTCCAAATAGGCCCAAACAGTCGGTCTGTTGAATTCTACATGTGGTGTCTCATCTGGATGTTAGTTATGCACAACGCTTTAGTTTCATGGCCACGTTAGCATCTTTGACGTTGTCCTACAAGTCTATAATTGTTTTGTTTATTCATTTGTTCCAAATATGGTTTGGTTTGTCATGAGCTTTTTGTTGAAAGTAATTGAAATAATTAGGCTAAAATGACAAAATTCCATAAAACATAGGGAGATATATTACCACCATAACACCATTCAATAACCCACAAAGTCTACTGGACATAGCTGCAGGTAATGTACCTCTTAAAGGTTAATTTGTTCACACCAAAAATAGCATCAAGTTTGAAAAATACTACTGACTAATCAAGATGATGCTAGAAAAGAATTAACTTGATGGTCACACCAGTAAACATAATAGTAACAAACTTATAAACACACCGAAGCTTTAAGCAGAAAAGGACAATAGCTATAACCAAAACTGAAACAAGCTTACACCACGCATACGTACTAACACCAACAACAGATGCTAATAACAACCATGAGACAAAAGGACTTCACAGGATTATAACAAGAGGTAATCTGCTGGTCTAGTGCACAAATAATACTTAATCCCTTAACTCTGAACTAGAGTACTAGCCCTTCACAACAGACTAGAAGCATTACTAATCAAGTAGCAGAAAACATGAGTCACACGTCTAATTTTCTCATGTCAAAGAAGCTCCCAAGAAATCATTTAACTAGTAGAAGCCTGGTGCTACCAACCCAAAGAAAGGCTTAGAGCCAACATCAAGAATACAACTGCTACTAAATGGGATTAGCATAATAGTAGCCGAATATTGGTCTTTGGACTAAATTGCAGAAGAAGGTAGATCAGGAAATGCTAATCAGGGGTGCAAAGATTCTTGAACAAGTGGCGATGGATGTTTTTGGAGCAAAAAGAAGATGGACGCCATGGATCAAGAAGTTGAAGACTGGGAGTGGATATGATGGTAGTTAGTCCTGATACCGATCTGTTGTGCTGGACCAAGAACTTGCAGTCTCATAGATGATCTGGTGGTAGTTAGTCATCCTGCTTTTGCTATGTTGTGCCGCTGGCACTTTCTTTTTTGGATTGTAATCACGGTTTCCTAGCTCATGTTTTGCTCAGGATTGTATCTGTTGGTTACTTTCCTTGTGTTTGTGTTTTTGTTTTCAGCCTGTTAGTTGAACTCATGTATTCTGGTTTCTATTAATACAAATAGGGGTGACTCGTTTGCCCTATTATCAAAAAAATAATAGCAGCCGAAAAGATGAATAGCTACACTCTAAACAACTAGTACATCATGAACTAGTACACAACAACCACCAAAATTGAAATAACCCAAAATTTCGAGTTTTCAAAAATTTTGAAGTCTTTTCTGGTTTAAATTCAGAAACTTTCCTTTTTCGGAAGTTTCTTCCAAATTTCCGCTTTCCCTTTCTGTCTTGGCGCTTTCCTCAGCCAAAAGCGCATTTTCCCTAGGCACCTTCCCCATCTTCCTCCCCCGGTCGTCACCGCCCGTGTGTCATCGCCGCTACGCCATCGTCGCCTCCTCCGCTGCCGTCAACCGCCACCTCCCGCGCCACGCACCAGCTCCAACGCCTTCCACCTCCTTCACTGTCGCCACCTCCCCTCTTCCGACGCCGCCCAAACGCTCCCGGCCAACCACGTCACCTTCCCGTCGCACCGCCTCCCTGGCGCAACAGCCACTCCCCGACCTATATAAGCAATTCAAGGGCATGCTTCACCTCTCATCCCCACCCCACCACCGCCCCTCTACCTTCTCCCCTTCCAACACCGGCTAATTTCAAGCTTTCCCCGCCGCCTCTTCTTTGGCCGAGGTAAGCTCCCCGGTAAAAATCGCCGCCTCCCTACCTCCCCCTCCCTCCCAACTCTGGCAGTGGCTCTGCCTCGTCAATGCAGTTCTTTCCCCCACCTTGCCTCACCCCCTTCCTCACCGGAGCTTGCCCGCACCAAGCTCCATCGCCGCTCCACTCACGGCCACCATCGCCAAGCCACCTAACTCCACCCCAAGCACCCACACCACCACCCTCGAACTCCTCTCCACCCACTAATGCTCCCTCACCCCTCCTTGGGCCAGGAGCACCACCGTGTGCCCATGCCCTCCCTGCTCGATCGGCCGCCACCTACGCCACCACCCCATTCCCACACCTCCTCGGCCAGTCCAAACCCCAAAAATGGAGTCCCCTTAGCTCAGTGGTGCTCCCCGCACCACTCACCCCGCCGCCGGTCACCACTGCCAGCTCGGGCAAGGCTGAGCGTAGCTCAAGGCCACCCGACACTAGGCCTTAAATGGCCTGGCTTTTGGGTTGGCCCATTACTGTTCAACCATTTCGGTCGTTTACTGTTCACAGCACAATAAAAATAATTATTGTTCCTAAATCCGAAAATAGGTTTGTTGTTCATTTGTAGGCAACAGCAAAACCTAAGTACTATTCATTAACCAAAACAGTATTCTAACCACTGTTCAAAACACCATTTTCATCCATGAATAGTAAAAACAGTACTATTCCTCGTCCGACAATTTTCGCTCGAAACCCTAATTTGACATTATATGTCATTTTTTACCATTTCGAGCCCAATAGTCCATTTCTTAGCTCTGTTCAGTCCAATTTTAGCACCAAATAAATACCTACCCTCCCACACCACCTTCTTTTAAGTTTCTTTTCGATTTTATTTACTTGCATGTTGTTCCCAGCTCATTCCTTGTCGAGCCAGATTTTATTTTATTTGATTTATTTTATTGTATTGTTTCTCGTTAGGTCACGACTTTGACGACCAGACTCCAAAAGACGCCAGACGAGATCAATATTTAGAAGATTTTGTGCAAGAAGGCAAGTCGCATTCCTTGACCATTTTGAGCCTATAATTCATATATTTATTATTACTTTCATTATTGTATTTATGCCAATTACTTTATTATTGAAATAATACTTTTGAATGCCATGATAATTAGATAAATCCTATTATCCCACAGACAAACCCACCTAGCACTTGTAGGCCATATTCACCTTGACATGGTCAAAATCCTTTGTAAGCCATATTCACCTTGATAAGTTCACATAAAATATTAGCTATATAAGTAGCTTTATCACATGTGTTTACAAATACTGAAAAGAGTATTGGCAGTTCGCCAATGGTTTTTGGTAGAGAGTTGTGGGTTGTGTCCAGGAAGTTGGACAACCCAATAGACTGGTATTAAAGGTGAGTCATCAGGGAGATCAAGCAAGTGGACAACCACGAATTGGTGTTGGTCCATTTCCTCACTGGAGACAAGTAAGGATAAGAACCTTGTGCCAAAATAACAGACACAGAAAACCGCTCAACCACATGTGTGGTCATTACTCCCTAGCTCAGTACACTGCTCTCCTGATTGAATATCTACAGGACAAGCGTGTGCTCTTATGTGATAAGAGCAGCGCAGAACAGGGGTGGGACAGGGGTGGGCCTGAGGGGACACTCGCTAGTCTACACAACGGTATGGTCCCGTCAGCATCGAGGCACAAATTCCACCATTGGCCGGTGGTCTCCTGAGGGATGTATGGAGGAGAACCTACCGGGTAGAGGCTAGAAAGGTTGAGCAGTGAAAAAACTTTGTTATCTCAGCTCAGTCGCACGCTAACATGTTGTGTGTCTATGTACTGACAGTGTGAGTTTGAGATATCTTGTGGGTAAAGTTGAGCAACTTTGCAGAGTGTATAATTAAAGGTATTCGAATACGTCGTGCTTCCGGTTAATGAAGCTATGTTAATGGGTGATTCCAGTACATGAGGCATAAGTAGATATTTTGAGATGTTAAGTTGGTAATTGAGTTTGTTGAGAAACCCCTGATGTTATTTATTTATTATTGTTTTACTGCTTATAGATAAACTACTTTAACCGCAAAATGCATCCACATATGCCTGTTAAGGTAAACCCTAACCCTTCATTGAACTCCTTGCATGTACTTGTTTAGCTTTTCCATGTGGCTTGTTGAGTACGGTAGTAGTACTCATTCTTGCAAAATCTGCAAATCATCTACAGAAGAAATATGGGAAAACCTTGAGGATCTTGATGAGGAAGGTTTTGGCAGGATCACCAGACACCGATAATTATAGTTATTAGGTCTCGACTGTGCTCAAGCGTGCCTGTGGTTTGAAGTTCTTTTGTCTTGTATTATATTAACTTTGGGCTTGGATTCCTGTGTCAGTGTTAAAACTAGCTGTTAAGCCTTATCTTTGTGTAATAAATTGTTGGTTTTTGTTTTAATCGAAAGCTTGCTTGAGACACTGCTTACTTTGCAACTGCACATCCTGAGCGGTTGTGAAGAGTTTAACAGTCCCGGAAAGTCGGGACTGTTACAAAAATTTACTACATGCAAACCACTAACAAGAATACTAGCTCTAGTGATTGTTGCAAGAAAAGATTATAGGAAAATAGAAATTCTCACAGTGTGATTGCAGAATCCATAGGATGGTGAGGCACGTCGTAACGACGCTATCCTAGAGAACAATATCGCCCCGCCTTTGCCGTGGGATCCTAGCGTCTGTTCCCGGAGATACAGCAACAATTTTCGGCGGCCGTGGCAAGACGAACGACGGACCTAAGGCTTGGGAAGAAGCAGCACAACAACTACAAAGGAAATTAGAGCAGCGAACACAAGCAGACTTGGGTGAACTCGTTGCCGGATCGTGCACCCATGAGGGATGCACTTTCGAGCCACCGCGTCACCTCCAGGAGTAGCCGGGCAGTAGCTTAATGAGGTGGTTTTTAGGGTGGATCTAGCTGGTGTGCCTAGTGCTGGTATGCACTAGCTGTTGTGGTAACTGTTGGGGTACGGTCTAGGGGTGAAAACGGACCGGATAGTTTCTGACCGATCTGAACGGAAACAGATTCAGATTATCTCGGATCAGATTTTTCTCGGATAATTTTCGGATCGGAAACGAATTCGGTTTTTTTGTTAGAAATAGAAACGAATACGGTAGGCATGCTATCCAGCAGATATGAATACGAATACGGATTATCCGGATAAGACGAAGTCCGAATATCCAGAATTTTAGCCCGATAGCGGAACAACCCAGCCCACTGCCCAGCCTGGCCCACCAGAGTCCATTGCTCATTAGTCATTAGGGTCAGGGACTTAGTAACTTAGGGTTCCTTCTTTAGTTCTTCCACAGGTGCCATGCCGCCACTCGGCTAATCCAGTTCCAGTCTCCATAGGTGCCGCGCCGCACCGTCACGGCTTCAGGCCGTCCTCGCCTCGCCGCCGGCCACCTCAGCATCCATCTCGCCCGTCCCCCGCCGACTCCCATGTGCCTTCGTCAGCTCCTCCTCATGGCCCGAATGCCTCCGCCGGATCCCCCTCGTGGCCAGCTTGCCTCGCCGCCGGCCACCTCACCGACCTCTGCCGGTCATCTCGCCCGCCTTTGCCGACCATCTCGCCTGCCTCCGCGCCCTGCGGGCTCCACTGCGCCTTCACCCGCTCCCCCTGCCCTGAGGCCCTGACGGCCCCATTGCCTCCGTCAGATCCCCGTCATCGGCCGCCTGTCTTGTTCCCCACCAAAGGTTAGCATGCATAGATTTTATTCCTCCTTTGTTGAAAATTGTTAGGATTACCAATTACAATTTGCAATTCCTGCCAGTGACAAAGCATGGATTAAATGTTCTGTTCGAGAGTGGTTTGTCCCTGTTGGTGACAAGTAACAAAGCATGGATCAAATGATCAATCCTTCCTAGTTGTTACTCCTATGATAAATTGAGAATTAGTTTTTTCCCTGTAAGTGGAGCACAAAAGAGGTGTTTTCCTATGAGAATTAGTTGTTACTCCTGTGACTATGAGAATTTGTTTTGAAATTCCTTCCCAAAATAACTGGTAGTTAGGTAGTCCTATGCATACTATTCCACATTGCCAAGCATGAAGTGTCAGAGCTAATCAGTGCCAAAGTGATCACCAATATGACCATCTATAGCATCAGTGACCACCAATATTTGGTTTCCTCTTCTATTTTTATAACTGAAAGCTTCAAGTTTCCTCTTATGTAGCCTCAGTCATTCATATTTTCCTATATTTGACATATGACATCAATTTGGCGTTGTTCAGTCCTTCTATGATGCTAGTCCTTCTATGATTAAATGTTCTGTTGTTCATTAATACACATATTCATATTATCTTCGTAGTTTGTAGAATAGGCATGCCTCATTGATATCTTATGTATTCCCTCCACTGTCTTGTGCTAGATTTGTGATGGATTCTACAACTAGAAGTAGCAGTGCAAGTGTAAGCAATACATCTCCTGCTTTGCTGGTGCCATAACCACAACCACCTTCCACTGCTACAAATGATCCAGTTGCTGGTGCATTGGTGCCGAGGAATGAAGTTGATTTGACTGGCGAGACTAATGTCAAGACCGACATTTCTGCTCTTGCTTCGAAGAGAGCAAAGAAGTGCAGCTCTGATGTTTGGGAGCACTACACAAAATATGAGAAAAAGAAAAAAAAGGATCAAATGGCAAGATGATTACAGAGTATTGGGCTAAATGCAACAAGTGCAAGTGTGAATCTTGTTGTGAGAGTTCGAGAGGCACATTAGTCTTTTGGAATCACTTGGGTAGCAAGCACCAAATCAAGGGAGGCCAGCAGCTTCTAAAATTGATGAAGAGTGGAGATGAGAACATCACTGCATCTATTGAGACTTATAGGTATGATGAGGCTAACAGTTTGAAAAAAAATATTTGGCAATTATCATGCATGAATATCCCTTTAATATTGTTGAGCACGAGTACTTTGCGGAGTTTACCAAGTCATTGCGACCTAGTTTTCCAATTAAGAGCCGCATTACTGCCAGAAAAGATATATTGAATATCTTTGTAGAGGAAAAGAAGTTGTATGATTACTTCAAAACACTTGCATGTCCACAACTATGGACATGTGGACATCAAACCAAAATAAAGGTTACATGTGTATCACTGTGCATTGGATAGATGACAATTGGAACATGCAGAAAAGAATTGCTAAGTTTATGCATGTAGGAGGACACCATTCGGGAAGAAACTTGTGTGCATAGTTTCATAATAGTGTAGTGGACTGGAATCTTGATAGGAAATTGCTTGCCCTTACTTTGGATAATGTGTCGGCCAATGATGTATGTGCTAAGGGGGTAGTACTAAAACTCAATAAGTCAGCTCCCTTGATCTGTGATGGTATCTTTTTTCATGTGAGATGCTTGAATCATCTTTTAAACCTTGTTGCTCAAGATGGTTTGAAGCAAATTGCACTAGTTATTGCAAATATCAGAAATACAATTGCAATTGCGAAGAACTCTCCATTGCAGTATGAGGAATTTATGAAGTGTGCATCAGAATGTGACTTAGATGTAACAAATGGTCTCCCCTTGGATGTTCCAACAAGGTGGAACTCCACATATCTCATGTTGAAGCAAGCTATTTACTATATGCATTCTTTTGGTAGGCTTTTCCTTTGACATAGAAGCAAATATGTGAGATGTGCACCGACTGCTAAAAATTGGACTATGGTAAAATCTATATCTACATGTTTGAAGAGATTTTATGATGCTACTGAGATCTTCTTTGGCACTAAATATTCAACACCAAATATATTTTTCAATATTTTTTGCAAGATTAAGCTTGCCATTGCAGACTGGTGTGATAGCCTTGATCCTATTATATCTTCTATGACTCATTCCATGCAAATTAAGTATGATAAGTATTGGGAAAAGTCCAACATGGCTCTAGCTGTAGCATGTTTTTTTATTCTAGATAGAAGACAAAGCCGATCCACTATTTTGCAGATAAGATTTACCATGACAATGCTCGAGAAGAAGTTGATAGATTCATGAGTGTTATTAACCAGTTGTTCTAGGCTTATGTGTCCAGTCCACTTGTAACTTTGAAGAAGATAGCAACTGCAATTGTGCAAACAGTTGATTCTCTATCGTTAGACCAAGAGGTTGAGGATGAGAAGAGTGATGATGATCTTGATGCAGATCTTGAAAGGTTCTTGCATGGCAGTAGTGTTGTAGGTCAAGGTACCAAAACTGAGTTGGAAGTGTACATGGAACAACCACTAGTGGAATGGAAAACAAAAGGCAAAATCTTATTTGATGTTTTGTCATGGTGGAAGCTCAAGTAACCTAAGCTCCCTATTCTCTCCCGACTTGCACGTGATCTTTTATCTATTCAAGTATCGACTGTTGCTTCGGAGTCAGCTTTTAGTGCTGGCGGACGTGTTGTTGATCCATTTCGCTGTCGCCTTGATCTTGAAGTTGTGCAAGCTTTGATTTGTACAAAAGATTGGACTACAACATCTTGAAAAGGTAATATTGAGTTCTACACTTGTGTTTGATTGGTTTACGTATAGTATGTGAGGAAATCTTTGAGAATAATTAATATTTTGACATGAAGGTGGAGATATTGGTGGATCTATCCTCACTGAGACGGACATGGAGGGCATTGAGCGATGCTTTGCAAGCTTGGCAACGGTTTGCTACTTTTTTACCTAACTATCTAGCTCATTGGCTTAATTTAATGTCACCTTGATAATTGATACTCATTGAATTACAACTTGTAGTTACAGGAGCATGAGGATATGGATGATTTGGAGGAGGACGTGTTGGAGGGCATGGATGAATGACCAATTACTAGGCAAATCTCCGTATCACTTACTTTAGAATTGTAGATTCATGGTTAGTGTGGAAATTCCATTCATTTGTTGGAGTACTTGATGTTTTGTATTAACAATGGAGATAGTTTTTTTGTTTGATAGATTTGCCAAAACTTCTCAAATACTACTTTTGCCCACACTGACTCAAAGCTTCCTTCTCTAATTGAACCTAGTTGTCTTCTTAACTTCATATTATCTTTGTATTGGTTTTGCGCTGTTGTGACAAAGCCCTTGATATGTGGCGTTAGAAATGTTATTTGATGACAGTATCACGTTAAACCACTTTAAAGTCTGTGATACTGATAAGTGGTTGTAATTCGGTGACATGGCATGGCAATGAAATTTTAGTTTTAGAAGCCTCCATGTTCAGCTAACAACTTCCATGCATTTAATATGATACTTTAACTGTCCTATCATCTTTGGTAGATCTTTTGCATAATAATAAAAGAAGGAAAAGATGACATATGATGCTTCTCATGCATTTTCTAGGGCCGAAGTTGGAGGCTTGTAAAGACGTGGCGAGATGCTACTGGCCTGTTGCTTATTAAGACATGATATCTTGGATTCTTGGCATTATTGAACTATGTATATTATGAATGAACTAGGTGTGATGAGCTAAGTGTGAACTAAGTTTTATGTATGTGATAAACTAAGTTTTATGATGAACTAAGTTATATGTATGTTGACTTGTGAGTTATGACTTATGAGCTAAATGTGGTAAACTAAGTGTTATGTTTGTGATGAACTAATTAATGCACCTTGCTAGTGCCAATGTTATGTGTGGTTACTGAAAATATGAACAATTCATGAATGTTTGCATCAAACAAACTAGTTATATGTTTTTGTTAATTTATGGCATTCAATTTAAGGGGTTTTCATGTTCCGAAAAAGATCCGTGACAGTATTCGTTTCGATTCATATTCGCTCTGTATTCGCATTCGATATTATTCGCATCCGTATTCGTATCTGGGGTATCCATATCCGTATTTGATATTATTCGTATCTGTATTCGTATCTAGGGTATTCGTATTCGTATCCGCATCTAGGAAAAAAATATGAAAACAAATATGGCAGAGCCATTATCCGTCCGTATTCGATCCATTTTCACCCCTAGGTACGGGTCCGAGGATCAAGGGTAGGACACCCGTCTTTGAATAGTCAGCCATGCCACCGCTAAGGCTCTGAGGCTTAGTTGAAGAGGAGGAAGAGAGACTGAGAACTTTGTTTATTCATTGCTTGATTGATAATGTATACGTGTTATCCCTTTTATAGGGACAACTCGCATTGGCGCCTAAGAAATAATCTATAAGTAAACCTATCAATCCAATCTAATCTTTTAAACTATTAAAAATAACATTCCTAATAGATAAGATCATATTCCTAATAATAACTTGATAGATAATGAATCCCAAAATAACCAACCTAACCAGCTATTCTTTACCCTAGGAAACCCATCAACCATGCATGGAAAATAACGGTGGTACAATACCAACGGGTACTATGCATGTGATGCTATAGTATGCACTACTATTCATGCGGCGCTACAGTTCCCACGGTGCTGTTCGCACGCCTGTTGCAATGCGCCGTGTCTTACTGCATAACATTGCACCCCTCGCGGCGAGGCAGCTCGTCCTCGAGCTGCGATGGTGGCCACGGTTGAAGTCCTTAGCGGCCCCATGTTGTCAAGAGTATCTAGTACCGGCGTTGGTTCACTTGAGAGCAGACCAACGACAATTCAACGTATGGCGCTCAAGGAAGAAACGCCTTAGCATGTCATGGTGTTGAGGAAGACGTCGACGACATGGGCAACCTACATGGAGGAGCAGTTACATCCTTACTACCATGAGCGTGACGATGGAGGGAAGGACGCGACGGCAACACTGACCCCTTAGATGTTGCGCTCTGCATTGCCTATGGCATAACATCGGCCGATCATGTGGAAGATATCGCCGCTGGACAATGGCATCCTTGCTCCAGCGGCGCCATACCTGGAATGCAACCAAGGGTAGCGATGCCCACTGGGGTGGCGTTGGTGGCACCGTAGAGGAAGGTGGTGGTAGCACCGTGTCGACGATCGAGTTGCCGATCTTACAAAATAAAAAGAGGAAAATGACAAAGAATTCTTGGAAGAAAATAGGATTGCTCTTTATTGCTATGAACTGGATCCCTACAGGGGGTGCCCTTGACAAGACAGTAGACTAATCCTAATTACATTGAGCGTAGTGCTTGCTATGCTATTGAAATCCAATCGTCTGTTGATCTTCCGAGTTGGATTGCCTTCTGCTACTTGTGTTCTATTTTAAATAGTCGACGAAGTGGTGGTGGTTACTTCTTGAAGAGATGCCTGTTGGAGGTGAGCGAGGCAGCAGTTGGTAAAATATCAACCGTTCGGCAGTTGTGTGACTGTGAGACACTCAACCGTATGGTTGTTGTTGTAAGTGTCTTAGGATCATGAAACGTCGCGTAGTATGGAGCAAATATGACAAGCGTTCCATTCATCACACAGTAAGGAATATACTTAGAGTTAGATCCAGATGCCAGTTCATTGCATCTACGAGCAGTCATCTAATCGAAGACTGGGTACAAGACCTCATCCGACCAGGGTACCCATTATGTAACTTCTGGAATCCTTACGACCACAGGGGTCGTTATCCTTAGGGGTTACGACCACGAAGATATATGGTCTTTTATTATGTATTAAAGTAATACATAGAGATTTTAATCCTCGTCAGCTAGCCCCCGAACTTTAAATGAATTGGTCGTGCGGACACTTTCTCCCGATGAAGTCGTATTGGGCAGACCCTCATTTAATCCTATGGTATACGAGATGGTCTGTATTCACTTTAAAGTTGAGAAACTACCTTGGGAACCGGAGAGTTTTTCCAGTCTGTTGGACTCTGGGTAACTCTTCGATGTAGTTAAAGAATTTGTGGCTATAAAATCTCTTCAGCGCAAGGCTTTAGGGTTTTTACGCTTCCTGCTTTCCCTTTTCATTTCCTGAGTGAAAAATTGCCTCCGACCTCTTCTTGTCAACAATCTTCTACGATGTCCTTTATTCCTTCATCCAAAACTCAACCATGTCAGATTCTGTCACCAACTGGTCGGTTTCTAATTTGAGCGAGAAGAAACTTGAGAGCCTAGAGAAGGTCGGGTTGCTTCCTAACAAGTATTTGGTTTCTTGGAGATCTGCGGCCAGAGAGCATTCTCCGACAACGAAGATGGGGAAATCCCTGTTTTTCTCCCATATATTGAATGCGGATTCAGGTTACCAGTTCACTCTTTCCTCCCCAAGATCTTGGAGTACTATAGAGTCGAATTGGTGAACCTCGCCCCCAATGCCATCGCCAACCTTAGCGTCTTCGTCTATCTCTGTGAAGCGTACTTGGGGATTGCCGCAGATCTGGAGCTCTTCAAGTACTACTACAGGATGGCGAAATTGGGGAAGACGACTGGGACGCCTGGAGAGTACACCTTGCGTCTCCACGATGGAAAAGCTGATGAATACATTTGTATCTACTCAAAGTCTTCATGGTCGTCATGGAAGAAAAGCTGGTTCTACATAACAGCCACTAAAAAAAGACAACCTTTGCTATACTGGTAAGAAGACGGTTGAGAATCCAGAGTGGCGCTCCTCCGTGAAGAAGGAGGGAAAGGTGGGGGGATGGGTTGAAGCCATCCAACACTTTAGTGTTAGAGGTTTAACCTCCTAGCACGTAGTAAAGGATTTCTCCATGTGTCGGATTATCCCCCTAAAGTCCTGAGCACATTCGATGCTCTGGTATATTGGTCGTGACGACGCGACCAAAGATTCCAAGAAGGGTAAGTCCCGAAAGATTCCGACCAGTTTGCTTATCTTGGCTGATTACTTTTGTGATCCTAAAGTCTCTGATTTATTCTTGCAGCTCTTTCTCCTGATGAGATTAGAAGCCAGATCAAAATGATTTACGCTGGAGAGCCTGGTGATAAGGCCGATTTCCCCCAAATTTTAGCGGTTGTTTCCGTAAAAGAGAGGGCCGAGAGACTTAAGGTAAAAAAAAAAAATCAACCACCTTTTATCTTTTATATGTTTTCTGATCAGTTTACCATAAATCCTCTTTGATGCGCAGTCGGTTGGATTGAGGATTAATGAGGCCACTAAAAATTGTGAGCCGATTGATGCTCCGACCAGTCCTACGACCACCCGAGATGGTGGTCTAATAGAGGCCAGTAACTGAACAAAAATGTATATTTTAGATGAAGGATTTTCATCACCTAACTAACTTTGATTGTTAATTAGGCGGTTGTCGTGGACTCCAATGTGGTAGCTGACGACCTGTCAGTTGCTACTAGAGTAACTGTTCTAGAGGCCAATAAATCTACACCTTCCAACCCGATGGTCAGGGATCTTGTTCTCGATTAACTGGTCGAAAGCATTTCTTCTAACCTCCAGTCGGAAGACATGAGGGGTCTAATCAGTCCTACCGGTTCAGGACCGAAGAAGTTGGTCGAACAGAAGAAAAGGAAGGCGAGTGCGATAGACTTTGCTTCAGCGCGCTTCAAACTAAAGACCAAGAAAACAACCAAGTACGTATACATGAAAGAAGGACTTATGTAAGTACTTACCTCTGATGTTTTTAGAGTCTTGAGCTTCTTTTGTTCTTTCGTTTTAGATCCTCTGGTATTCCAGTTGATTTCGACTAGGGCACCCCTTAGGAGAAAGCTCCTGAGGAGAAAGAGGTCGAGCCAGCCCCCGAGCAGGTGGCAGCGCCAGCGCCTGCTTAGGAACTCTTGGTGGCTCCAACCCCACCTGTAGAGGTGGTGGTTCGTGAGGAATCTTAGCAGGTTCTGACCTCTGCTGGAAATTCTCCTCTTCGAGTCGCCTTTCCTCATCGCCTCTGGATCTTCAATGATGAAGATCTTAATGAAGCTTGGGGAAGAATTTTTAACCGTCAAGCAGAGACGAGTCCCAACTCTATTTTTGCCGAATATAACAATATGGCAATTTAGGTAAGCTTCCACGACCACTTTTAATAGCTTTTCCCTTAACAAATACTTAATAGAGTTTGCTATTTTTGTAGTATTTGGTGCAAAACTTCACTGTGGCCGGAGGACTGACCCAGCGAATAAAGCTCTTGAAGAAAAAAAAACCTCTGAATTAGAAAGTAAGCGCCCTCTTAGCGTCTTCTTCTCTCCTTCTTTATCATTTGACTCTTTTTCTGTTAACCAATTTCTCCATTTATCGTATTTGATAGATTCAGAGAAACTTAAAGAAGAAATTATGGATAAGGAAGCCATAATTGTCAAGCTCAAAGAAGAATACCAAAACAAAGACCGGTCGATCGAATACCTGACGACCAGGCACAAGGAAGTCCTTAAGACTATTGAGAAGAAGAGCGAAGGTAACCGGTCGTAGACTCGACCAGTGTGCTTCATTTTTCTAGTCGTATGTACTCATTCTTTGGTTTACTCGTGTAGAGCAAACTCAAGTATTGAAAAGAACAGAAAAAACTCTTGAGTTCGAGCAAGGTAAGGAGGCAGCCTTTGGACAAAATCTTGAAGAGAAGGTCAAAGCTTTCAACAAGATGCTCTTTGATATGGGATCGGGAACGCAACTGCCCAACTTAGGAGATCCCATGGAAAAGATCAACTATCTTGGCCAACAACTCAAAGACCTCATGAGCGTGCTTAAGACTACTCAGGAGAACCATGCACAGACTTTATTTGAAGCTGTCAAAAAAGGAGTCAGTTTTACTTTTGCAAAGCTGAAGGCCTCCGACCCCACTATAAATCTCCAAGCTGTTGAGGAAGACTTCAACTGCTCAAGAAATGAAGCAACTAGACTTTTCGAGGAAATGACACCTCTCGGAAATAAGGTTGCGGAGGAAATGGTGGTCGGGTCTCCAACGCGCAGTGACCAATCTGGTGGCTCCGAGAAGTAGATGATTGTAATATTTAGATTTTTGTAAATAAAATTTACCTTTTATCATCAATGAAGTCTTTGTTTTATCTTCGTAAATTCACTGAGCACTCATATATTTCCTAGCCCTACTGCTTGTATTAGTAGAAGAACTTTACTAAAGAAGGCGTAGACCAAGAAAATGGGTTATAATTACGACCACGGTACAAAGTATAAGCTGATTATGTTATAAAAAAATCTAAGTATCACTAGGAAATCAATGTGGTCGGAACTAGCATATGACTTCCACTAATTTTAGATCTTTTTTATAATTGAAATACTGTGTAGTACCTTGTGTGGTTGGAAGATGTATAATACTTGTACTGATGATAAGGAATCATGAAAAAATGACAAGTAAACTTGTTTATATATATTATCCAAAACTGGTCGTAAGGGTTGCTAAGAACCAGAGACTAAGAGAAACTCTTCGCAAAACGTGCTCTTGCTCAAGTTCCGAATGGCAGCAAGGATCGTAAGAAAAGGACCGTCACTAGGAAGCTCCTTCCAGTGGGCAGGACCACGTGCGGAGAAGGAGAGACTTTGACTAGGAGGCTTTCAGTGTTCCGACCAGTAGCCAAAACGAGAGTGGTACAGAATGTTGAAGGTAAGAAATGTAGTCTCTGAAATCTTAAGCATGTAAAATACTATATGTTGTAGCCTGTGTGATGCTTCTTTTACTCATATATTTCTTTAAGAAAAGAGTGTTTGTCGTGCGTGAGAACCATTGACTGAATGGTCATAACTAGGACCCTTACGTTGTTTGACTTATATGTCGTAGCCATAGAGTAATAGAGATCCTTAAAAAAGGATATCGGAGAGAATTTGGTCTTCTCCGACCAATTAGACAACAATAGTATGCAAACCAAATTATGAGACGGTCATATAAACAATATCATTCGTCAGAAAGGAAAGGAAATGCATCTTTATTTTTTAAAAAATAAGAAGGAAATAAAAATACATTTATACAAAGAACTTACGCAATTGGTCAATATTCCAAGAGTTTGACAAAAACACGTTGTGGATGTCATGTGGACATGCTCATGATCTTAGGTGATGAGACAATTGGCAATTGCTTTGAAAGTTTGTTGAAATTTGGAGTTTTCAGCAAGTGTCAGGTTTTACGGTAGCACCGGCATTGTGGCCGCGGTAGTACCGCTTGGCGGATCGACCGCAAGTTTGTTGGCGGTTGCGTTTTTCCAAAGAAGGTGATTTTGATGCTCTGGTGTGCTTGAGGAGCGGTACGACCGGGCTTTGGTTGCCGGTAGTACCGCATGGCGGAATGACCGTGTGTGTGCAGTATGGATTTTCCAAAGGAGTTGTTTTTGGAGATTTTGGGATTTCTCCAGGTTGCGGTACGACCGCAGTTGCTTGAGTGGTATCACCGCGTTGCGGTAATACCGGTGGATACATGGCGGTAGTACCGCTTGTGGAATGTTTTGAGCTGAATTGTTGATTTAGCTTGGGATTTGTTTTGGGTTAGGTCAAGTTCGTGTTGATCACTGCATAGATGTTGCATGATGCATGTTTTGACTGACATGGGTCAAGTTGTGAAGAACTTGTGCCCGGAAATGGTTGCTTGGTCTATTGTTGTGCAGTGGCTTGGAGTCAACTATAGTCAACGACGAGGAGGATCGAGACTAAGCTTGGAGAGCTGAGGCCCATAGCGATCGTGGATGTTGGGTGAGATGGTTGGACTCAAGCAAGGCACAAGATGGACAAGAACCATAGAAGGCAAAGTTTGAGCAAAAGGCCTTTTTGAAGGTATGTGCTCATGCCTCATCAATTATGAGGATTTGATTTTGGGTTAGGTCAAGTTCATGTTCATCAGTGCATATGTGTTGCGTGATGCATGTTTTGGCTAACGTGGGTCAAGTTGTGAAGAACTTGTTCCGGAGATGGTTTCTTGGTCTATTCTTTGTGCGAGGTTGCTTGCGGTCTATGACGGTCGTGGCGAGGTGGATCGGGACTAAGCTTAGAAGCCGAGGTCGAAAACGATCAAGGATCTTGGGTGAGGTCAAAGGACTCAAGCGAGGCCAGATGGACAAGGGTGACCGAACGGGCGGTTCGGTGTGACTGGTTGGATCAAGTGGCCCAGGAGTCGTTGCAAGTGCTCAGTGGTGCCGGTGGGATCCGGACGGGAGAGACTTGACGACATAGAGCCGTTGATCATCCTATACGTGGCGAAGCATGGGATTGCTTCACGATCTGTGAACTCGGTCTTTTGAAGAAGGATCGAGAAGGGGTATTTTGGTAATTTCACCAAATACCACCTTGGTGACCTTTTGGCTAAACCGCGGCGCGGGTCGACGCATGGTGAAGCGGTTTAGGTCAATCGACGATGAAGACGACGCTTTGAGATGCGTGCGTGTGTTAACCCATTGTGTGTTAGGGTTTAATGGGTGCCCTAATGGAATATACCCTAGATGCTTAGCCTCCACATAAATAGGGGTGTTGGTGGCTGCTTGGGGGCTACTGGAAGCCAAGGAGATAGCCAGCCCAAAATCCTTGTGGTTGCCCTATTTTGGTTTAGGATTTTGAGGAGAGAGATGAGAGCTAGGTTCTAGGGTTTGAATTGAGAGTGTGTGCTCACGTGGTGAGCTTTGCCCTCCATGTGGAGTGTCTGTAAGCAACAATCATTCATCTCAAATCAATCCATCCAAATCTCTTGAGATGAGTCTCGTTGTGTTCATCCTCTCTATTTGATGATTTTGGGGCTTTCTTTGATCCGAGAGTTTTTATTTGGTTTTTCCTCTTGATCTTGCTTGCTGGGATGTGTGGGGTATGATCTAAAGCCATCTTGATAATCATCCACCCACGAGCAAGCTTTTGGATCAAGTTTTCGTTTTGCTCGGTTTTTGTACCCTCCTTCGGTAAAATGAAAAAAAGATCAAAACTTTGACGTGGATCTTCTCGATCGTCACTTGGAATAGGTTCCTGACACCCTTAGAAAGGTGTGTTTAAAATTTGGTGGAGTTTGGCCAAGCGGATCAAAAGTTACGTCGATTTTTCTTTTCGTTTTCAGGCTGTTTACTATTCATTGACCTGATTTTCTTGTTCATGCGAACGGCAAGCCTTTATTCATCGGTTGTACGAAAATCGAACGACCGGCACTTTGTTCATCGATGCGACCGTCTTGTTCATAAGTTACATTTATCGGTGATTTTTGTGTTTTTGGTGCGTTTCTTTTGGGGATTTGAAGGGATTGATGCAAGTCTTCCGCTACGCTTATATATATTGATCTTCATAGTTCTCATAGCTATTGGAGTCAATATCATGTTTGAATCCGATCAAAGCGAAAAATAGATAGTGCTCCTATTCACCCCCCCTCTAGTCGCCTTTCCGGTCCTACACACGCCTGTTTGACATAGCTAGTCATACCGAACTAGGTCTGGTGACTTCGACCATAGAGTATGGACCTTCCCATTTGGGAGAAAGTTTATTGCGATTAGCCTAGTTCTAAACCTTTTGTAGAACCAGATCACCTACAGTTAGACTGCGAGGTTGCACCTTACGACTGTGGTACTTTCGCACTCTTGACCGTTTGGTTAACTGGTCGAACACTCGGTGTTTCACCCCTTGCATTATGATACCATTGGCTCGCTCGATTGCTCTGCGGATGAGCGACAGAAGCGAAATGTATCTTGATACCTAGATCCTCGTAGAATTCTTGAAAATTTTCGCTAGAGAATTGGGTACTGTTATCTGTGATTATACGATTGGGTACACCAAATCGTGTGATTATTTTTTTTTTGTGAGGAACATCTTAGCAACTTCAGTTGTTTTTTTAACAACCGGCTCGACTTCTATCCATTTTGTAAACGTGTCAATCATGAAAAAAAGAAATTCGAAGCCCCCCGGGTGCTTTTGGAAAAAGTCCCAAAATGTTTAGTCCCCAGGTGGCAAAAGGCCAAGAAAGAGGCATGGTTTGCAAAGCTTGCGCCGGTTGATGTACCTATCGACTATTTCTATGAAATTGACACTGTACGTACTTCGTCACGAGCTCTTTTGCATCATGAAGGGCAGTTGGCCAGTAGTATCCTTGCCTGAAGGATTTACCTACCAGTGTTCTGTAGGAATGATGTGCTCCACAGACTCCTCCATGAATGTTGGATATCAACTTAATGACACCCGTTTGAGATATGTATCTCATCAACACTCCGTGAGATCCTTGTTTATACAAGGTACTTTCGATCAGAGCGTATGATTTGGCTTTTTGAGCTATACGATCAGCCTCTACATCATCTTCAGGAATAATACCACGCTGAAGAAAATTGTAGATTGGCGTCATCCAATCCCTACCGTGATCGTGCTGTATGATCTGTGGAGTATCCATGTTCTCAGAATCAACTTGTACGACCTCTAGTGGAACATCTATGTCCTCGGAATGCTCGACTATCAAGGGTGAATCGAGTTGCTCTAGAAAAACTCCGAGCGAGACAGGTGACCTTGTGGAGGCCATCCGTGCCAACTAATATGTCAGAAAGTTTTCCTTTCTAGGAATGTGTTGAATCTTAAAACAGAAAAAGTGCTTTTTGAGTTTCTGTACTTCCGCCAGATAAGATGACATCTTGGTACTTGAGCATTGATACTCTTTCTCGACTTGATTCACTATTAGCTGAGAATCGTCTTTCACTATTAATCTGCGAATCCTGAGCGCATGAGCTCCTCAGAGTCCTGCCAGTAAACCCTCATATTCTGCCATATTATTTGTAGCAGGAAAGTTTAGCTGGATGGCATGTTTGATGTGTTTGCCAGTAGGGGATATCAAGATAACTCCATCCCCTAAGCCTTTGAGCATCGAGGAACCGTCAAAGTACATTGTCCACTCGTCGTGGTGTTTATACTCGGGCCCTTAGGTGAGTTCAGGGTTTGTCCATTCAGCAATGAATTCAGCTATTGCCTGGGACTTGATTGTTGTTCGTGAGATGAAATGGAGGTCGAACGCCCCAAGCTCGACCGCCCATTTTGATATTCGTTCCGATGATTCCCTATTTCCAAGGACTTGACCTAGAGGATATCCTGTTGGTACGACCACTTTATGGGCCTTAGAGTAATACCTTAGTTTCCTTGAAGCCATTAGGAGACCATAGAGCAACTTTTGTACCTGTTGGTATCTTTCCTTTGGTCCATATAAGACTTTGCTTACGTAATATACCGGTCATTGGATATTGTCACGTTCTACGACCAGTACACCATTGATTGTTTGCGGCGTTCCAACTACATAAATTAGCAATGTTTATCTCGATCTCGGAGAAACTAAAATCGAAGCACTCGTAAGGTACTTCTTAAGTTTTTCAAAGGAATCGTCTGCCTCTTTAGTTCACTCAAAACTTCTGTGTTTCCAATTTTTTTTTAAGAAAGGCAATCCTTTTTCTCCTAACCGCGCTATGAAACGGCTTAGCGATGCCACATAGCCGGTTAGTTTTTAGACTTCTTTCTTTGTGGTCAGAGGGCGCATCTGATTGATGGCTGATATTTTTGCTGGGTTTGCTTCAATCCCTCTAACCGAAACTAGGAACCCAAGAAGCTTTCCAGAAGAAACTCCGAACACACACTTCTCTGTATTTAACTTAAGATTATGCCTTCTTAAGTTGTTGAAAGTCTCGTGAAGGTTGGAAATATGGTCGCCAGCGTTGATGTTTTTTACGACCAAGTCATCAACGTAGGCTTCTAGATTTGAACCTATCTGAGGATTAATGGTTTTCTACATCAACCTTTGAAAGGTTGCACCAACGTTTTTGAGAAAGTCATCCTTCGAATAAGATTTATTAAGATCTGTGAAGTTAATACACGTTCGTCATTTCCCATTGCTTTTTCTAACCATTACAGGGTGGGCGAGTCTCTCTGGGTGGTAGACTTCAGAAATAAACTCAACCTTGAGGAGCTTGTCGATCTCCAACTGGATTGCCTCCTTCCGATAAGGTGTGAAACGTCTTAGCTTCTGCTTGACCGGTTTCTTGTCAGGCTGGAGAACTTGCCTCTGCTTGATCACCTCCCTGTGGACTTCGGATATGTCGGACGCTTGCCAGGCGAATACGTCCTAGTTTGCTCGGAGGAAGGAGACAAGCGACTCTTTCTATTTGAGGTCGAGTCGGACCCTGACCAGTACCTTTTGGGTAGACGCATTAGCGTTTCTTGACCCAGACGGTGTGTTGATACTTTCAAGAAGAGCACCTTTACTGAGTAGTACCTCCTTGGTCTGGTCGGAAGGCTTTGGCACCATCTTTGGCCTCGAGTGCTTGACCTGCATGGTAGGTGGATTAGTTTCCCTGGTCGGAAGTTCATCGACCAGTTCTAAGGACTTTCGATCGTATGCATAAGCCATTTTTCGATCTTCTCGAACTGTGATGACTCCTTTTGATCCTGGCATTTTTAAATTCTGATAACCATAATGCATGACTATCAGGAATTTTGCTGAAGCCGGACGACCGAGGATTCCATTGTTTGTGGTTTCGAAATCCACCACATCAAATGGAACATTTTATGTTCGGAAGTTGTCAGGTCTTCTGAACATAACCGGTAGGGACAGCTGTCCTATCTGTTTAGCGGTAGAACCAGGAACTATACCGTGCAATACATATTTCACATGTTTTACCTTGGACTTGGGAATCTGCATCTCTTGCAATGCTCTCGTAAATAAAATGTTTAAAGAGCTACCTCCATCTACTAAGACTCGATTAACTTTATAGTTGTTAATAGTAGGTTTAACTACGAAATGAAACTTACCGGGTTGAGTCGACAGGATGGGGCAGTCTTCTTTGCCGAAGGATATTACAATTTCCGACCACCTGGATGGCTTGACGGTAATCGGAGACTCAGCAAAGTTGACCTCCCGCTCCACGGCCTTCAGATAACGTCTTGATTCGTACGAGGAGGATCCTATGAAGATCATATCTATCGTGTGCTACGGCTCCCGGTATTCCATCTCTTCATTGCCACCTTTATCTTTCTTGGAGCTTAGTTCTCTAAGTTCTATTATGGAAGGGAAGGGTCCTTTACCTGAGTAGTAATCCTCTAGTTTATTTTACCAGGCTCGGTAGGTGCGCAGATCATGCTCTACTGCCTGGTGAAGTGGACACCACTTCTTAGTTTTCTTGAAGTCATTGGTCGGAGTTTTAGCTTTATTTCGACTAGTGAAATCTTTCTTACCCTTGGCAAACTTTTCTAGAATCGCAAGGATTTCTTTGTTGTCGGGCTTGCGATTCTTCTTGTTCTTGAGAGGCTTCTTACTTTTCTTCTCTTGCTTCTCCACACCTGACTGGGGATTTTCTTCTTCTTTTTGATCAATAGCTTCAAACCATTCGACCGCTTCACTAGCGGCTGCATATTTGTTTGCTATGTCGAAAAGTTCAACGGTCGTTCGTAGAGGATTTATTGCAATATCCTCCGTAAATCGGTGATTCCTCAGCCCTGGTTGAAAGGCCTGGATGACTGAAAACTCTGCGATCTCTGGGATAGAGTTTTGAACCTGGCTGAATCTCTTGATATATTATCGAAGAGTTTCTTTGGTTTTCTGTTTCATCCGATGAAGATCATCCTCCTTCCCAGGACGGTCGTACGTCCCTTGAAAGTTGGTGATTATAGTATCGCAGAACCACTCACAAGTGTAGATAGATCCAACCGGTAGGTTAAGCAACTACGACTGGGCAGACCCTTGATGGACCGTGGGCAAGTAATTTGCCATCACGTTGCAATTACCACCAGCAGCCTTGATGGCGGTGGAATAAATTTGAATAAAATTCCAATAGGTTTTAAGTCTCATTGAACTTCTTTATGTTGACTGGTCGGAACCTGTCTGGCCAACCAACAGCTTGGAGTCCTGCCGAAAACGCTCGGCAACCCGAAATGGAGTCGTGACGCCTTCTCTAAAAAGGAGTCGGATTATAGACAGTCAAGGATCAGTTCCTCATATTTGCATATCTAGGATCCTGTGTCCCAACCCGGTCGTGGACGTTATGATAAAGTCTTTGACCACCTGCTTGGTTCAAATGATGTCTGAGATGACCTGAATCAAGTGGTCGTTCCTCTTGATGAGGAGTGACTGCTGTGAAGAGTCGTCTTCCTTCATGATTCCCTGGTCGGAACCTACGAGGGGTTCATGGTGTTGATCGATCCTCTACTTGACCATGTTGTCCCCTACTGAGAGAGGAGCGCTGGGACGAAGTCATCGTGTGACTTTGCGAATTCCTTTGCTCCCGGTACATTTCTGTACATTGCATGGTTTATTGGAGGATCTCCGACACTTGATCTGCAAGCTGAATATAACATGGAGTTCCTACTAAAGCAGGGTCTGAATTATTTAGAATATCCTGAACTCATTGCAGGTTTTGTATCGTTACCGAAGGTCGTGGAAGATTCCCGCTTGCAGTGGGCATTCGATGAGTTGAGTTTTCCCTCGACCTCCCGGTTGGTCCTACCTAATTCCTTACTCACGGTGGGGTAGGAACAGGTGAATTAACTGATACACGTTCATCAACTCGGTTGCCTCCGGTAGTTGATGCTTGGGTGCCCATACCATTTCCACTAGCAAGTGGTGGCGAGTTAACCCATGGAGGATCATGCATGACATCCGGATTGGTATCTCCGATTGTGTTAACTTCGTGGCACCAACAGTGATCTTCCGATGAACTCCTGTTATAGCTAAGGGAGAGCATTCCAGTACTTCTGTAAGGATCCTCCATGATGGGGAGCGGTTGGAGATTACCGCCTGTGGTGGACTTTGCGGTGGACTCAGGCTGATCCGGTGAATTGCTGATCGTATGATGAGTTTCACCATGCTCACTTGGCCCACGATCGGTGATAACTTCATCGATACCCTTGCCAGATGTCGGTTGACCCCCGGAATACGTAGGAGCCGTTGGCGAATACTAGTCGCACATGACAATATCGAGAGTACATGGACTCTCTGATTGCAGTGCTAGGCTTCCATTGCGCTTTGGCCGGTTGGATCAACCGGGCTTGTAGAGGCGTTCAGATGTTTCGAACTGGTCGAAATGAGTAGTTCCTTTGAGAGCGCCATTGTTGGTGGCGGTGTATCCTCATCCATCCAGTCGATTTCGTCAATCTATGCGGCTGGCGAGCTGGAGGAGGAGGAGGATGACGACATCCCGTTTTCTTCTATGGCGCGGATGCATGCGTCCATGTCGAGGTTGGAGTAATCCGCTAGGTTGAACCAGTTTTCCTCATCCCAAGTCTCTGCCATGTTCGCATAAGCGATGATGGGGTAAAGGAAGTGGATGAGGAATGCTTGAGCGAAGTAATCTTTAAGAACTCAACACCTTCTTCCTCATGGATGACGCCAGCTGTCGACGATCGAGTCACCGATCTTACGAAATAAATAGAGGAAAATGACAAAGAGTTCTTGAGAGAGAATGGGTCTGCTCTTTATTGCTATGAACTTGCTATTACAGGGGGTGCCCTCGACAGGGCAGTGGACCAATCCTAATTACATTGAGCGTAATGCTTGCTATGCTGCTAAATCAGACTTGAAACATCAATCTAATGCCGATTATCATGCTTCAATCTGATGCAGTCCTCTCCAATCTGCTCCGTGCTCCATCTTGAAATAACTGTCGAAGAGGTGGTAGTTGTACATGGAGAAGGCGCCTGTTGGAAGTAACGCGACTGGTCGGAGCGAGGTGTCGGTTGATGAAACATCAACCGTTCGACGATTAAATATCTGTGAGACACTTCAACCATGTGGTGGTTGTTGTTAGTGTCTTAGAACCATGAAACATCGTGTGGTATAGAGCAAATATAACACTTGTTCTATTCATCACACGATAAGGAATATACTTAGAGTTTGATCCGGATGCCAGTTCATTGCTTCTACAAGCAGTCATCTGGTCGGGGACTAGGTACCCGACCAGGCACCTATTGTGTAACCTCTGGAATCCTTATAACCACAAGGGTCGTTAGCCTTAGGGGTTACGACCATGAAGACATATGATATTTTATTATGTATTGAAATAATGCATAGATATTTTAATCCTCGTTAGGGACCCACCCTACTAAGTTAACAACTACAAAACGGATCCAGAAATGTAATTACCTTGTAAAGGCCGATTGTACCCCTTACTTGTACTCATAGAATAGTCATCCCTAAGGGGTATTTTGGTCATTTGTACAAGCCCAAGAGCCTATAAGTATCCCATGTATCCCTCATTTGAACAAGGTTTTTTTAGCAATAAAGAAGCATGTTCAAGCTGGTGAGCCCTCGGGGGCTCTCTCTCCGGAGGTAACCCCCCTGTTGGCTCACCGACAGGAGTAAGGTGGACCTCTCGGACCCTCCGAACCTATATAAATCCTCGTGTCATTTTTTACTCTCGTGGACGATGGCCCATCAGACAGCCGACATCTTCCCCCTTACCCGTGTTCGGTTTTTACACCTACAATATTGGCGTCGACCGTGGGGACCGTAGCTATTTAACGAAGGGCTATGGCTTCTACCAAAAAATACACTAAGTCCACGAAGCCTCCTCTGGCTCCAGAGGGCAATGATCTCGTAGACGGCCCTTTCGCTCTTTGGAGGAGCCCCAGCTAAACACCCTCATTGGAGATCAGGGTCATCCACCCCGGAATGGACAACGTCCAACATTCCCTAGGGCTCCCATGCTCGTCGCCCTCCTTGTGTGTGGGCCGATCACGAGCCCATGAGGCGGCGATTTAGGGCACCCTCATGACCGATGCCTAACTCCATTGCTTCGTGATCTCCCCTGGCAAAAGTCCATGGTGGCTTGGGCATCCATTGTCTACACCATGGCGGCTTGTGTCCTACTAGACCTAGGGCATGAGCGACAACTTAGGCCCAGTGCCCAAGGGATTTCACCCTCGTGGTGCATAGGGCGTACGACCTCCGCGGTCTGTCACCTCCACCATGGCAGCTTGTGTCCTACTAGACCAAGGGTATGAGCGGCAACTTGGGCATAGTACCCAAGTTGATGGATGTACTAAGGACAACTATCCCTTAGACTCCAAGCCACGCGCCGAATGACCTCCAGGTCCCCGCTTGCCTAGCTCCATTGCTTGGCAAGGGTTAACCATTCTCAAGCATTCCCAATCACCACAAAAAAAAAACCCATGTAGGGTAAAAGGGCTCCATTGCCCTCACACTTCGATGCCCCACGACTTAGTCTCGTGGGCGCCCCTCCGGTGTGCCTATGACTTAACTCATGGGAACACCTCTAAGGTGCTGATGAGATAGCCTCATGGGCACCTCTAAGTCCACTGGGGGCTACTATCCCTAATGGCCATTCGGTGCCCCACGACTAAGCCTTATGGGCGCCACTCTGGTGTGCCTGTGACTTACAGTCATGGGCACACCTCCAAGGTGCCCATGAGATAGCCTGATGGGCGCCTCTAAGTCCACTGCAGGCTACTACCCCTAGTGGTCATTCGGTGCCCCACGACTTAGCCTCATGGGCGCCACTTCGATGTGCCTGTGACTTACTATCGTGGACACACCTTCAAGGTGCCCATGAGATAGCCTCATGGGAACCTCTAAGTCTATTGGGGGCTACTACCCCTAGTGGTCGTTCGGTGCTCCATGACTTAGCCTCGTAGGTGCCACTTCGGTGTGCCCGAGACTTACTGTCTTGGACACACCTCCAAGGTGCCCATGAGATAGACTCATGGGAGTCAATAAGTCCACTGGGGGCTACTACCCCTAGTGGATATTTGGTGCCCCACGACTTAGCCTCATGAGCGCCACTCCGGTGAGCCTGTGACTTACTGTCGTGGGCACACCTCCAAGGTGCCCATGAGATAGCCTCATGGGCGCTTCTAAGTCCACAGGGGGCTACCACCCCTAGTGGTCATTCTGTGCCCCACGACTTAGCCTCGTAGGCACCACTCTGGTGTGCTCGTGACTTACTTCGTGGGCACACCTCCAAGGTGCACATAAGTTAGCCTCATGGACGCCTCCAAGTCCACGATGGCTACCACCCTGTTGGCCATTCAGTGCCCCACGACTTAGCCTCGTGCGCACCCCTTCGATAAGTCCATAACTCAGTCTCATAGACTGCGACGATTATGAGGAGTTCTACTTCGATGATTCTCACCAATCCGCGGAGCAAGAGGAGGACGACTTCGACCACGCATTTCCAAGCTCACATTCACTTGGTGGATGATCCTCGCCTTCTCCTTGGAAACCTTCGACCTTTCCTCAGCAACTCTTAATTTATTTTTGGCAGCTTGCGACTTCTTTTTGGTGTCTCTTTGCTTCTCCTCTGTAGCTCTCAGTCTCTCATCGCCTTCACAGGCTTCGCTCCAATGCGCTGCCCTCCTCGAAGGCTATGCCTCCGCAGGGCGACCGCGCGTCCACGACTTTGCCTACACAGGCTTCTCTCCGACGCGTCGCCCACCTTGAAGGCTATGCCTCGGTGGGGCGGCCCCGCGTCCACGACTTCGCCTACATAGGCTTTGTTTCGACGGGTCACCCGCCTCGAAGGCTATGCCTCGGCGAGGTGGCCCCGCGTCCATGACTTCACCTTCACAGACTTCGCTTTGACGCATCGGCCTCCTTGAAGGCGATGCCTCAGTGGGGTAGCCCCGCATCCACGACTTCGTTTGCATAGGCTTCGTTCCGAGGAGTCGCTCGTATCGAAGGCTATGCCTCGGCGGGATGGCCTTGCGTCCACAACTTCATCTTCACGCTTTCTTGCCGAAACCGCGGCCTCGAAGGCTGGTGCCCGGTGATCCCTCGTCCGCGACCGCCTTCACAACCGCTCCGGCACAATTCGCCTCGAGGCTATGCCTCGGTAGGGTGACTTTGCGTCAACGACTTTGCCTTCACAGGCTTTGCTCTGATGCGCCGTCCGCTTTGAAGGCCGTCCCTCGGCTGGCCAGCCTCGCATCCATTACTTCACCTTCACAAGCTTCGCTCGTCGTCGGCAAGGTGGCGCGTAATCCATAACTGCGTGCTGCGGGCTTTGCTTTCGATGCCTTGCCCACCTCGAAGGCCATGCGCAGGGGTGGCCTAAATCCACAACTTCACCTTCACAAGTTACACCCCGACGCGCCGCCCACCTCAAAGGCTATGTCTGGGGGGGTGGCCCCGTGTCCACGACTTTGCCTTCACATGCTTCGCTCGTCACAGCCCGCCTCACCAAGGCTATGCCTCGGCTGTATGGCCCCACATCCATGACTTTGCCTTCGCAAACCCGTTCGACATCGCCCACCTCAAGGTTGTGCCTCGGTGGCGGCCTGCATCGTTACTTCACCTTCACAGGCTTCGCTTTGACGCACCACCCGTCTCGAAGGCTATGCCTCGGCGGGTGGCCCTGTGTATAGGACTTCGCCTTCACAGGCTTCGTTCTGACATGCCGCCCTCCTCGAAGGATATGCCCCGGTAGGACGGTCGTGCGTCCACGACTTTGCTTGCACAGACTTTGCTCTAACGTCTTTGCTGGCTCAGCTATGCCTCGGCGAGTGGCCCGTGTCCGCGACACCGCCTTCACGAGATTCGCTCCAGCAGCGCCCTACCGAAGGCTATGCCTCAGCGGGGTGGCCCTGCGTCCACGACTTCACCTTCACTGGCTGTGCTATGATGTGTCGCCTGCCTCGAAGGCTATGCCTCGGTGGGGGCCCTGTGTCCATGACTTTGTCTTCACAGGCTTCGCTCTCAGGCGCCGCCTGCCTCGAAGGCTATGACTCGGTAGGGCGGTTGCGCATCCACGACTTTACCTTCAAAAGCTTTGCTCCGACGCGCTGTCCGCCTCGAAGGCTATGCCTCGATGGATTGGCCCGTGTCCACGACTTTGTCTTCACAAGCTTCGCTCCAACGCGCCACCCACCTCGAAGGCTATGCCTCAACGGAGTGGCCCGTGTCCACGACTTTGTCTTCACAGGCTTCGCTCCGACGCGCCACCCGCCTCGAAGGCTATGCCTTGGTGGGGTGGCCCGCATCCACGAATTCGTCTTCACAGGCTTCACTCCGACACGTCTCCGTCTCGAAGGCTATGCCTCGGTGGGATGGCTCGCATCCACGACTTTGTCTTCACAGGGTTCGTTAAGCCGACACAGCCTCGAAGGCTATGCCTGCCGTAAGGCCCCAGCGCGTCGACTTCTCCTTCGAGCTTCGCTTCGGCGTCACGGGCCGAAAGGCTATGCCTCGGCCGGGCGGCCCTGCTTCCACAATTTCACCTTCACATGCTTCACTCCGATGCACCGCCCACCTCGAAGGCTATGCCTTGGCAGGGCGGCTGCACGTTCATGACTTTGCCTTTACAGGCTTCGCTCCGACACACCGCCCACCTCGAAGGTTGTGCCTCGGCTGGCCGGCCCCACGTCCGTTACTTCACCTTCATAGGCGTCACTCCAACGCACCGCCCACCTTGAAGGTTGTGCCTCAGCTGGCCGACCCTCGTCGTGACCGCTGGTACAATCTTGTTGTGGCCTTGCTGCGCCTCAAGCTATGCCTCGGTAGGCGGCCCAGCGTCCGCGACTTCACCTATCTGAGCCGGCTCGGACGCACCCCCTGCCTTGAAGGTTGTGCCTCGGTAGGGTGGCCCTGCATCCAATACTTCATCTTCAGGAATGGAACAACAAAAACCACCCCACACGAAGGGCCAACGAGAAGCGGCAATTTGGTACCCATCCTCGCGTGGAGCACTCACACGATATGAAGCACAAAATAAGTCTAAGTCTTTCAGTGCCTGGGTGCCCATTAAGGCAAAACTGGCTAAGTCATAGGTGCCATTGCACATTTTCCTAATCCAAAATTTGGCCATGTCTTTGGCGCCTTGAAAAAAAACACCCTACAAAGTGCACGACAAAAAATGTTGCCAACATACCGTAGCAAGCATATTAAATCCCTTGAGGGTACAAGACCTCGGCTGCACTTCTTTGCCCCTCGGGTGCCCTTCGAGGCGCCTCGAGGACAGGGAA